>CM076576.1:496097682-496406729 GCA_034641835.2 Pinus albicaulis
ATAAATAAATAAATGATTTATATATTATTTTAAGGATGTGGTTGAGTAATAATCAAATAAATAATGATTTATTCAATTATTTGTAAATGATTTAGTCAAATTTAACAAGGAATATTATTTAAATAAGGTTTAAATAATTATTCTTAGAAAATAATAAGATAAATAATGATTTATCTAATTAATTTTCCTATTTTGGGTTAAATATGACTAGGAATATTAATTACATTGTTGTTTAACTAATTGTTCCTTGAGGAAAATCAAACAAATGTGGATTTATCCAATATTTCCTCATGGGGTTTCCTGTTTAGACCATACAAAATTTAATAAATTTGGTTTACTAAGTTATTTTTCATAGTGAAAACATTTTTACTTAGGGTAAAATTGGTCTTACATGGTGTACTTTGGTCCATCTAATAGTAACAGGTTAGATGACCAAAAAATGGTGTAACAGATTTCCCCCTAGCGTGCAACCGTTAAGAGCTAATTGTATGACCAAAGTACGTTGTAAGAACTCAATCACTAGACACTGAAGGGGAAGTTAGAGAGAGAGAAATATAAGGTAGACCAAAGCGCTAGAGAACTAGACCCTGAGGAGGTGAGACTTACAGGTGCAACAAGTCTCTTTTATGAGTGAGTACCTATGCTATAGGCGGCAGGGGAGGCATACCTATGCTTGTCGAGACAAAGTACAAAGGATAATGCGTCCAGTAAACAAGGGACTGAACTATATAGTACATGCTGGCATAAACTTGAGCCAGATACAAACACGATAATGAATCCCACATACATACTGTGCTTGGGATAACAACCAGGACTTGTACAATAATATTTGAGTGCATGAGATATAAATACAAGCAAAGTGCCCCTGTAAACAGGAAAGGGCTCTGAAAATTTGACTAATACATGCAAACAAAAAGGCATTGCAAGTGGTTGAGGCCGACATCATCAAATCTATGGAGCTGCATCAAAGGCTATAATGAAGATTTCATCCAAGCATGTGGGGGACTACCTGAAGGGCCACCCCTCATGAGGTCTGAAACATCTCACACACACCTGGGAATCACCAGTGTGATCTGTTGCATCACTGAACCATCAAGTATACAGATCTCGATCATATTGTAAGGAGCTGGAGCTAAGAAACAATCAAGTCAAAAGGAAATAAGGAGTCCCTTTGCCTAATCCGAGGCACCAAACAAGAGTGGAAGATGGAACCAAGGTACATCGCCCTCTAGACCTATCTTCTTGAATGAATGATCTGATGTCGATAGAAGGAGGTACGCCATAGGTGAGGCAATAAGGGATCCTCAACTAAGGCACAAGAGAAATTAGTAGAGCGAATGATAGACTGACACCAGGGATGATGATGAAATGGGGGGTACTGAGTAGTGGATGGATGACTTCCCTTGTTAGAGCATAAAGGGCATGGATGACCTGGCAACAATTAACACAGTATCAAAGAGGATAGGGGATAGTAGGACTGAAGGCCATAATGTGCGACACGAGAGAAGGACCAAGCAATTAAGGATGGAGGACTATAAAGGGATACAAAAGGAATTGGGATAGACTCCATGAATGCGATGATGAATTAACTCGAAATGCTCTAAACAAGGGCGACTTGATGATGCTACCACATAGAAAAGGTCCAATGGGGCCCATAAAAACATGAGTACAAGATGGTTACTCATGAGGAAATTCGACACAAGCATGGATAAGTATTAAGGCAAAGTGGTGCCCCAAGTACAAGTGTTGCAAGTGAAGAAATTCGATTTTGAGGAGTGGTGAAGTGATGCTTCTTGGAAAAAATGTGTCGTGGTGAAGTATCAAATCACGAAAAACTAACAGATACCCATTTGAGGGCTCGGTGAGATCTTTCCATTGGTACAGACAGTTTGTAAAACTAAGCTATGATCTGGCTAGAGCAGGCAAAAGAAAAAACAGGGGTTTCTCTTTTAATAAGGCATTTCCCCTCCAAATTCACTCATTTGCAAGTGTAGCTATGGTGAATGTAGAGAGGAGAGAAGGCCCTAAATCTTGCAGTGATCGTAGTAGACAAAATTACCGTTGGAATTGAGATCCATCAGTTGTAGGTAAGAGGCCTAACCCTACTCTTTCATTTCAATGGATTGAAAGTTAAGTTTAGGTGCCTAGAGCTCAGGAACAGACCCCTACTCCTCTTCACAACTGGGTCCCACTTTTTGGGGCAATATCTGCAACCTGGGTAGCAGGTTTTGGGCAGAAAAGTGCGACCTGTACCAAGATTTTACCTGAAAAGTGTGACTTGTCAGAGAGGGGGTTTTCTGTGCTGTTTTTGGCTAAGAGCTGGGTTTTTGTGGTTAAATGCAATCTTTCCTTTCTGTGAAATGACAAATATGATGGTTTTGTGCATATATGGCAGAATTATGGATCAACTAGAGAGAGAGAGACATGGACACATTATGGTCAGAGATCCGAGAGGATCATGGTGTCCACAGTGCGTTGGCTAGGTTTGGGATTCTAAAGTTTTTGGAGAACCCTCTGATGAGATCTGGAGAGCCCTTGTTGGCCTGGATTGTCAGTTATTGGGATCCAGACCATGAGGTCTATATAGTACAGGGGCATCGGATTGAGTTGACGATCCAGGATATATATTTTCTGACTAGTCTCCCAACATTAGGGATGGTAGGGAATACTCAGTTAGTGTTACCGTGAGGGCGAAACATCATGGAGTTTGTAGAGCGCCATTTTCGACCAGGTCTCCATGTCAAGGGGACGTGGATACCCATTGGGGATCTAGAGAGGATAGAGACCGGTGATGTGGCCACAACGGTGCAGTGGATCTTGGGCAACCAGGCACTCCACCACATCACTGGAGGGAAGATGATGCTTGTGGAGAGTGTATTGAGTGGGACCTACTATGGGTGGGCCCAGATGATGCTGTCGTCATTGAAACGACAGTTGTCGTTATGCAAGCAACAAGTGAACCATGACTGTGTGTATGGTACAGTGTTGTGCTCGCTCTTCTTTGAGAAGATCCCGACACTTCTTTTGAACCCTTGGTTAAACTGAGAGGGGGGGGGTGAATCAGTTTAATGCAGTCATGGTCTTGTAAAACTTTCTTTTATACTTAATTACATCTTCATTTCGTGATCAAATTAATATACAAAGAAACACCAATCTTAATAAGTGAGCAGCATGTATTAAGCAGATTAAATACAAAATTTCAACAAATAATCATCATGCATATAGACAACAGATATAAGTGGAAACCCATAAAAGAGAAAACCACATCTTATTATTGTTGTGATGCAAAGGCAAGCTCCAACTCCCTCTCACCACTGATTTTCTATAGGCTCCAACCTACAGGAGGCTACTACCTCAATTCTGCAAGCTGCAACTTGCAAGGAAGCTCCAACTCCCATCTATTTTCTGGAGGCTACAGCCTATAGGAGGCTCCTACCTCAGCCAGCTACAACTGGACTTCTATCAAGCTACAACTTGACATGGAAGCACCAACTTCCTCACTGTACAATAAAATCATATGCTGATTTACCTGGATATCAGCTATGTTTTTCTCCTTCTTTACTGTTGTCCTTCCATTCTTCAAATTAGCTTTCTATCATCTCTCAATCTTCACAACTCCTCTCTCTGCTCCTTCTTCTTCTTACACTGTCTCACTCATTTCTTCATTCTCTCCACCTCTCTATGCATATGCTGGTAACATTATTTATAGGGATCACCTCATAACTATTTGCATTCCATAGGGAATTTGAAATGAACGATATGACTCTTTGCCTTCCCCCTTCTCATTTTCTTGTCTAGTACTTTCAAAATAATATAACAGAATGTATTATAGTGGAATTTTGCCTTGCCTATGGAGACTTGCCTTTGAATCACATACAATAAAAACAATTAAATCATTTACATTTACAGATACAATGATACATTTTACTCAGCCCTTTCAGCTCTTGGTTCGCCATACTTTGATCATTTCTGCTGCTGTCCCTGTCTTTTCTGTTTCTACTGTTATAGTCTAGCTCTGCTGTATAACTGCTCATTTTTTCCTAACTTGACCCATTCTATTTCTCGTTCCCATAGCGTTCAACCTTCACCTTTCTTCTAAACATTCGATTCTGCCCCCTTTTTTCATGTCGGGTCCTTACCCAAGCCTTTCTACCTGCGTTCATACTTTCTTTTTGTTTTGCTTTATAATGCTCCTTTTGCTCTTTGAAACGATTTCTAAAATAAAATCCACATACTGCCGAACTTGAAATGCTTTAGGCTTCGACTTTGTTCTTTATCGGGTTCACTCCTTTTATTGCACTTCGGCGATTCAGATATCCCATGTACCTTTGTCCCTCTGATCTCCCGATATGCGATGTGCGATATTGTGTTGTGCCGCCACGTGTCCCTTCGCATCGGCACATTGCATTGCTTCTATCCATCACATCGCAACTTTGCCTCGCATCACATTGCCACTTTGTGGTATGCGATGAACTTCGTATCGCCGATGTGCGATATTGCACTATGCTACCACGTGTCCCTTCGCATCGGCACATCGCATCGCTTCTATCCATCGCATCGCAACTTTTCCTTTTACGATCTTCACCCCTCCGATCTTGCAATTTGCGATATGTGGGCTAGATCCACATCATCTCCATGTCATCGTGCCACATCACCTTTCCATGTCATCGCCACATCACTGCCACGTCATCTTGATTTATTTGCAATTTGTGGAGTCAGGTCCACGTCAGCTGCCACATCACCTGCCACATCACTTGCCATGTCATCATATCGCACTTCGCATTTTCTGTGACCACTATGTTTATGTGATTTTGCTCCTGCCCCAATTGCGATGTGCGATCGCATCGCATCGCATCTATCAATTGCATCGCATTCCTTTAGTTTCATCCGTTTTTTTATGTCGTTCCCACACCTTTGATCATTTTTCTCTTTATATACTGTGTTCTTTAAAACAAATCATGTCAACAAAATGTATTGGCCCCACAATATGTATGGCACCAGACCTCAAAAGGCACTCGAATTATTAAATTAGATTCACGGTACTGCGGAGGCACTCCTCGGTACGGAAATATCATCGGGATTTTGCTACTGTAGTTAATGACAACCATCGATCTGTGGTCAACCCCTGATGGGCAGGTCAACTGCGGGGGCACCCCCTTGGGTTAATCATCGGACTATTTGTGCCCCCGAAGTACCATTGATCCCAGATCAACATTAACCGTGCTCATACGATGTGCACGAGGTTTACCCTTTGCTGCTGCCTTCGCTGGTCCCACACCTTTTTAACCCCCACGCAACTTTTAACGTGAACTCCATCGGATCTTCCACAGATCTAATTGGACGGAAATCGCGTTCAATCGACCCCAGAACTTTATCACCCAAAAGCAACGCAAAATGGGTGGTATTATGCTCGTGACGTGTTGCAATATCATTCGATCGCATTCGAAATGGGAAAAACTGCTCACAACTCAAAGTCTGTGCGACAACAATGTCCGGTTTCCTTCAAAACCACTTAACCTGCAAAATCTGTTTAAATTGCGTTTGAAGCCGGATTTCCGCCAGATTTCAGTTTTAACTTCAATTTCTCTGGAGCCTTCCTTCTCCATCTTTACACAGAGGCTAATACACATTAAAATCCTCCTCCACTCCTTTATATAGAAGTTAATTCTACACACTTCACAATCTACACAGAAAGACCATAAATTCAATGAATTCGAAGAGATGAACCCTTCGGGAAATTTTCCAAGTATATACAGATCCACAAAATTCTGCAATTTATAAAACAGAGGCCAAAATCCTCACAATCAATTCTTCTATGATTTAACCTCTATATTCAATTTCTGTGGTTCTTATCCATCATTTTCCGTTACAGTAAAACCCCAAATGGGCAGCCGCAACCCACTGATACATTAAACCCTGTGTGACATCTCTGCAACAATTCCATTTGAATCTAATCTGCTCCCTTGTCTTGGTGTTGCTCCTTTGTGCTCCTTTGCCATCAATGACAATATTTCCAACAGTCTCCCCCTTTGGCATTGATGGCAATACTCCAATGCTTCCTCCAGGACTTCCTTTGCTTGCTTTTTAGAAGATCCTTTCTTCTTTTGCTTGCTTTTCCTCCCCTTTTGAAATCAATGGCAAAGGGTCGATCTTTTCCCAATGTAGTTTTGATCTTTTCATTTCCTGTTATCTTGAGGACCTGTTCCATGCACTGCTCCATTGTTCTATCTCTTTTATTACAATTTATTGATTGCTCTCCCCTTGGAGTGATGCTTTCTTGTCTGATATTGATTATCACTTATCTTCTGCATTGATCCTGTTTCTTGTATGCAACCCTTATAATTATTTTTTTGTTTTTTTTTCAATCATATCAGAGAGTAACATCTGTAGACACTACCCCTAGTTTTTTTCTTAGATATTCAAATGGTTCTCTAGCAAGAGTTTTGGTGAATATGTCTGCTGTTTGTTCCTTTGTTGGTACATATTCCAACTTTACTAATTTCTTTGCTACTTGTTCTCTGAGGAAGTGGTACTTTATTGGGATGTGCTTTGTTTTTCAATGAAGTACATGATTTTTTGATATACTTATTGCACTTGTATTGTCACATTTGATAGAAATAGGTTCATCAATGCTTACCTTCATGTCTTGGATATTTTGTTTCATCCACATTACTTGTGTGCAACATGTTGTTGCTGCTATGTATTATGATTCTGCTGTAGATAGAAATATAGAAGTTTTCTTCTTGCTTAGCCATGCCACCAGACTTTTTCCCAAATAAAATGCACCTCCACTTGTGCTTTTCCTGTCATCCACACAGCTGGCCCAATCTGCATCTGTGTATGCTGTCAATGTGAAGCTTTTTCCTTTAGGATACCATAGGCCATAATGTAAAGTTCCTTGTAGATATCTGAATATTCTCTTGATTGCAAGTAAATTGTTTTGTTTTGGTGCTGCTTGATATCTTGCTACAAGTCCTACTGCCAGCATAATGTCTGGTCTAGAAGCAGTTAGGTATAGTAGACTTCCTATCATGGATCTGTAAAGTTTTTAATCTACATCTGTTGATCCATCATTAGCACATAGTTTGCATCCAGTGATCATGGGAGTTGACATAGGTTTGCAGTCTTCCATTTGAAACCTTTTCAAAATTTCTCTTAAGTATTTTTCTTGTGAAATGAATATTCCTGTGTTCTTTTGTTGAATTTGAAGTCCCAAATAGAAGGTAAGCTCTGCAATCATTGACATTTCAAACTCTGATTTCATTTCTTCAGCAAATACTTTTGCTAATTCATCTTTGTTGCTTCCAAACATGATGTCATCTACATACACTACTACAATTAAGAGTTCATCTCCATTAGCCTTTATGTACAAATTATTTTCTACTCCTCCTTTCTTGAACCCTTGTTTTTGCAAGTATTTTTCCAGCCTTGAATACCATGCTCGAGGAGCTTGTTTCAGACCATATAAGGCTTTCTTTAATCTGCACACATAGTCATATTTAAATGTTAATGAGAATCCTTCAGGTTGTTCCATGTAGACTGCTTCCTCTAGATCTCCATTCAGGAAGGCAGAATTCACATCCATTTTATATACCTTGAAATCATGATAGCATGCAAAGGCCAAAATCATTCTGATTGCTTCCATTCTAGCTACAGGGGCAAAGGTTTCATCATAATCAAGACCTTCAATTTGTGAATATCCTTTGCATACAAGTCTGGCTTTATTTTTGATTACCTGCCCTTGTTCATTCATCTTATTCTTGAATATCCATTTTGTGCCAATGACATTTTTCCCAATGGGTCTTGGAATTAGTTCCCACGTATTGTTCTTCTCAATTTGGTCCAGTTCTTCATTCATAGCATTTACCTAGTTTTTGTCTTTCCTGGCTTCTTCAAAATTCTTTGGCTTTATTTGAGATAGCATGGATAGGTATACTTCTTCTATCTGTTCAACAAGCTGTCTTCTTGTCTGGACTCCCACACTCTTGTCCCCAATGATTTGATCTTCTGGATGATTCTTTTGAATGTGTCTTGAGGGACCTTTTGAGTTTAATTTAGTATCTTCCATTGTCTGGCACAGTTCATCATTATCTTGGTTCTCTTCTTCATGATCATCTGGAGGATTGCCGCATCTTGTACTTCTTGTTCTGTTTGGTAGATCTTCCTCGAATCTTACATCAATGCTTTCCACAATCTTGTGTAGTCTTTTGTTGTAGCACCTGTAACTCTTACTCTTGGATGCATATCCTAAAAACATTCCTTCATCAGCTCTTGCATCAAACTTCCCCAGTTTTTCATCATTATTTTTTATGAAACACTTGCTTCCAAATACTCTAAAGTGCTTGATTTATGCTGGGTTACCATGTCATAATTTGTAAGGAGTCTTATCGCAATTTGGTCTTAGATGAGCTTTGTTGAGAATATGAACAACTGTGTGTACTGCTTCTGGCTAATAGGTTTGGGGAATGTTACTTTCTTGCATCATGGATTTGGCGATTTGTTGTACTGACCTGTTTTGTCTTTCTGCCACTCCATTCTGTTGAGGTGTACCTACAATTGTAAACTGTTGTTTTATCCCATGTTCATTGCATAGGTTTGCAAAATCATAATCTGTGAATTCACCTCCTATGTCTGATTTGATGCATTTTAGCTTACATCCTATTTGATTTTCTGCCAATGCCCGGAATATATTGAATTTCTCAATTGCTTCAGATTTATATTTGAGAAATGCTACCCACGTCATTCTGGAAAAATCATCTATTATCAGCATGAAATAAGATTCTCTGCTTGGTGCTTTAGTTCTTAAAGGTCCACACAGGTCCATGTGTACAAGCTGAAGTGGCCTACTCGTTGATAGTTCATCTTTGGTCTTGAAGGATGTGCGGGTTTGTTTGCCCAATTGGAAGGATTTAAATATGGTATTTGAAGGCTTTTTTATTGCTGGCATATCTCTAACTGCATTCTTCTTGCTTAGACTGATGATGTGGTCAAAGTTTAGGTGTCCCAGTCTTCTATTCCATAACCATGATTCATTAGGTTTGCTTATGTGGCATGCTTCATTCTCTTCTTCCACTATATAGACATTAATTTTTGTTCTAACGCCTTTGATCAGGGTCTTTCCTGTGGTGCTTGATCTTACCTCACAATCTTGGGCTCTAAAAAGGACCTCACAACCTTTATCACACATTTGACTAACACTTAGCAGATTGGCTTTCAGCCCATCCACAAATAGTACTTCTTGAGCCTTTCCTCTTCCACTATTCAGACTGATTGAGCCTTTTCCTTTGATTTTCCCTGCTTTATCATTGTTGAATGTTACATTTCCAGATTTATTTTCATCAAAGTTTACAAACTTACTTCTATCTCCAGTCATATGCTTTGAGCATCCACTGTCCAAATACCACTGGTTTTTCTGATCTTGGGCTATTAGAGCCAGGTCACACTTATTCAAATTCTTTTTACACTGCAGGCAACTATTGGTTTGGCACATTTTCTGAGAAGATGGACCACATTCTTTGAGAGGACATTTGGAAGACATATGTACGATTTTATGGAATACAACACATTTGATTATATTTTTAAATGGATTCTGTGTACGAGTGAACTTTCCATTGTTCATAAATCTCCTTGGGGTTTTGAACATCATTATTTATCCATATGTTCTGCACTCCATTGGTTTATGGTCGAACCCCTTACAACAAAAATAATACCCATGGAAACGATTAGTGTACCTGGTGAAGGGTTGTCCTCTCCATTTTTTTGCTTGAGGTAGTATTTTCAATTTCTGTGATTTTTTTTGGTTGAAATTGATTATCTTTTTCTGACAGTATGCAAAAACATGTCCTAGCTTGTGGCAGACAAAACAAGTGATATTTCTCATAGGAGGAAAGAATCTCTTTTGACAGCTTCCGAATTTATTCAATTCATATTCAGGATTGTAAGAGCCTTTTTCAGCTGACTGTTTCTTCATTTTGTTCTTTGTCTCTTGATGTTGCTGATTGTTTCTATTTGTTTCATCACACATCAAGTTCTTGCTGGCTTATGCTTCTGTAGTTCCCTTCTGAGCTGCTTCATTATCCTTTTCAGCCTTTACAAAAATGATATTCTTGTTATCTTCTACCTTGGACTTATTGGTTTCTCCTTCATATCCTATCCCAGTCTTTATGAGAGGATACCTTTGAGCATTAAGAATCTTGTCCAACTGTTCAGTGCTTGTCATTCGAGGAGTGTTCAATGACAATTCCCTTTGGGTGTTTTTTAGTTTCTTTCTTAGCCATACCACTTCTTCTTCCAATTTCTCTTGCTCCTAATGTTTATCATTAATTTGTTTTAGCAGAATGTCTTCCACCTTATTAGCTTCTTCAAGTTCTACTTTCAATTGAATGAGGTCTTCTGAATTTGGTACTTCTTTTACATATTTGAGGAGAATGTCTTTATGTTTTCTGCACTTGAGTTTAAGTTTGTCTATTTATTCCAGGGCATTTCTTAGCTCCCCCTCAAGATCTACCTCACCTTCCTCCTCATCTTCTATAAGGAATCCTTCAAACTCTTCCTTGGCCATCAACACAAATTCAGAGGTTCCTTCTTCATTTGAGGATTCATCTGAGTTTTCAGATGTACTGCTATCTTGCTGCGCATAAAATGATATTCTATTGAATCTCTTCCCTTTCTGCCAGTTATTTGTTTTGGTTTTCTCTTTCTCTTGAGTCTAATTCTTTGTTTTCTTAAGAGGACACTTAGATGCATAGTGCCCAACTCTTCCAAAGTTAAAGAATTTAAATGGAAGTTTACGTTTATACTTGCCTGTGCCTCTATCCAATCTTTTGACAAATTTGGCCTCTTCTTCATCAGAGCAAGAGCATGTATTTTATTTTTCTTCTTTTCTCTTCTCTGACTTAAAGGCTGCCTCCCTCACATTTGATTTCCTCTGTGGAAGTCTCATCTCATAGGCTGTTAAGTTTCCAAGTAATTGGTTCATGGTCAAAGTTTCCCAATCAGTTGTTTCTTCTATGGCAGAAACCTTGGGGTTAAACCTGGATGGTAAAGATCTCAATATCTTTTGAACAAATACACATTCTCTAACGGTTTCTCCTAGAGATTTCATGTTATTCACAATTTCTGCAACCCTTAAGAATAAGCTGGAAACATCTTCTTCTTCATTCATTTTTATATTTTCAAATTGAGCTCTATAGACTTGCAGCTTGGCAGCCTTCACCTTTTTATCTCCCTCATGGATATTTTCTAATGTATCCCATATTTCTTTGGTAGTATTGTTGTGCATTAATTAATAAATTCCGCCTCACACAAACCACTTAAGAGAGCATTCATGGCTTTTGCATTAGCTACAAAATCTAGTTTGGCATCTTTCTCTGAGTCAGACTCCTTTTGGGCATATCCTAATTCCACAGCAACCCAAACTTCTATTCCTAGAGACATTATGTATGTCCTCATTCTTATTTTCCAGAAGGCATAATTTGTGCTAGTAAACAGAGGGGCTTTATTTGTTCAGCATCCTTCCAGACTAGCCATCTTGGGGACCTATGATCTCCTTCCAGTTGTTAAACTGATACAGAAGGAACCTGCTCTGATACCAATTGTTGAACCCTTGGTTAAACTGAGGGGAGGTGAATCAGTTTAATGCAGTCATGGTCTTGTAAAACTTTATTTTATACTTAATTACATCTTCATTTAATGATCAACTTAATATAAAAAGAAACACCCGATATTGTAAATGCAGCGACACGTGCTAAAGCGATTAAATACCGAGGTGACTCGTCATCAACACATGAACCAGATATAGAAGTGGAAACCCATAAGGAGAAAACCACTGCCATGCTGCACGCATCTTGTGTATTGACTGTAATGCAACCTCCAACTCCCTCCTCCTGCATTAGTTATGTGAGCTCCAACCCTGCGGGATGCTGCCTGCCCCTCAGATACACGGCTACAGCTTACGACCAGCTCCCGGCTCCCATCTCTTTGCTGTGGGGCTTTCTGGCCTCCCGGGGCTCCTACCTCAGCCAGTTGCAACTGGACTTCTATCAAGCTACAACTTGACATGGAAGCACCAACTTTCTCACTGTACAATAAAATCATATGCTGATTTACCTGGATATCATCTCTAGTTTTCTCCTTCTTTACTGCTGTCCTTCTAGCCTTCAAACTAGCTTTCTATCATCTCTCGATCTTCACAACTCCTCTCTCTGCTCCTTCTTCTTACACTGTCTCACTCATTTCTTCATTCTCTCCACCTCTCTATGCATATGTTGGTAACATTATTTATAGGGATCACCTCATAACTGTTTGCATTCCACAGGGAATTCGAAATGAACGGTATGACTCTTTTCCTTCCCCCTTCTCATTTTCTTGTCTAGTACTTTCAGAATAATATAGCAGAATGTATTACAGTGGAGTTTTACCTTGCCTATGGAGACTTGCCTTTGCATCACATACAATAAAAATAATTAAATCATTTACATTTACAAATACAATAACACATTTTACTCAGCCCCTTCAGCTCTTGGTTTGCCATACTTTTGTCTTTTCTGCTGTTGTCCCTGTCTTTTCCATTTCTGTTGTTATAGTCTAGCTCTACTATATAACTGCTCCTTTTTTCCTAACTTGACCCATTCTATTTCTCGTGCCCACAAAGTTCAACCTTCACCGTTCTTCTAAAAATTCGATTCTGCCCCGTTTTTTCATGTCGGGTCCTTACCCGAGCCTTTCTACTTGCGTTCATACATTCTTTTTGTTTTTCTTTGTAATGCTCCTTTTTCTCTTCGAAATGATTTATGAAAGAAAATTCACATACTGCCGGACTTGAAATTCTTTAGGCTTCAACTTTGTTCTTTATTGCGTCCGCTCCTTTTATCGCACTTCGGCGATTCAGATATCCCATGTGCCTTTGTCCCTTTGATCTCCTGATATGCGATATGAAATATTGCGCTGTGCCACCACGTGTCCCTTCGCATCGGCACATCGCATCTCTTCTATCCATCGCATCACAACTTTTCCTCGCATCGCCGATGTGCGATATTATGCTGTGCTCCCATGTGTCCCTTCGCATCGGCACATCGCATTACTTCTATCCATCGCATCACAACTTTTCATTTTACGATCTTCACCCCTCCGATCTTGAGATTTGTGATATGTGGGCCAGATCCACGTCATCTCCATGTCATCATGCCATGTCACCTTGCCATGTCATTGCCACGTCACTACCACGTCATCTTGCCATGTCATCTTGATTTATTTACGATTTGTGGAGTCATGTCCACATCACCTGCCACGTCACTTGCCACGTCATCATATTGCACTTCGCATTTTCTGTGACCACTATGTTTGTCCGATTTTCCTCCTGCCCTGATTGCGAAGTGCAAACGCGTTGCATCGCATCTATCGATCACATCGCATTCCTTTATTTTCATCCTTTTGTTTATGCCGGTCCCACACCTTTGATCATTCTGCTCTTTATATACTTTTTGCTTTAAAACAAAGCATGTCAACAAAATGTATTGGCCCCTATGGCACCGGACCTCAAAAGGTGCTTGAATTATTAAATTATATTCACGGTATTGCAGAGGCACTCCTCGGTATGGAAAGATCATTGGGCTTGTGCTACTGCAGTTAATGATAGCCATCGATCTGTGGTCAATGCTTGATGGGCGGGTCAACTGTGGGGCGTTCGCTTGGGTTAATCATTGGACTGTTTGTGCCCCCACGGTACTGTTAATCCCAGATCAACATTAACCACTCTCATACAATGTGCACGAGGTTTAGCCTTTGCTACTTCCTTCACTGGTCCCACACCTTTTTAACCCCCACACAGCTTTTAACGTGAACTCCGTTAGATCTTCCACAGATCTAATCGGATGGAAATCGCGTTCAATCGACCCCAGAACTTTATCACCCAAAAGCAAAGTGAAATGGGTGGTAGTGTGCTCGTGACGTGTCACAATATCATTCGATCGCGTTCAAAATGGGAAAAAATGCTCACAACTCAAAGGATGTGCGACAACAGTGTCTGGTTTCCTTCAAAACCACTTAACCTACAAACTCTGTTTAAATTGCGTTTGAAGCCGGATTTCCGCCAGATTTCAGTTTTAACTTCAATTTCTCTGGAACCTTCCTTCTCCATCTTTACACAGATCCTAATACACATTCAAATACTCCTCCACTACTTTATACAGAAGTTAATTCTACACACTTCACAATCTACATAGAAAGACCATAAATTCAATGAATTCGAAGAGATGAACCCTTCAGGAAATTTGCCAAGTATATACAGATACACAAAATTCTGCAATTTATAAAATAGAGGCCAAAGTCCTCACAATCAATTCTTCTATTGTTTAACCTCTATATTCAATTTCTGTGGTTCTTATCCATCATTTTCCATTACAATAAAACCCCAAATGGGCAGCCACAACCCACTGATACATTAAACCCTGTGTGACATCTCTGCAACAATTCCATCTGAATATGATCTTCTCCCTTGTCTTGGTGTTGCTCCTTTGTTCTCCTTTTCCATCAATGACAATATTTCCAACAACTTCGACCTCGCATACATATCCAGGATGGGGACCTGAGGGAGCCCAGGATGCACCGATGGGGGTAGCTACTGTGCAGAGGAGGAGGTGGGGTGGTCGAACAGGTGTTCCGACCTGAGTTTTTTGCTCATTGGGATCAGATGCCACTATACATAGACGAATATCCCTATAGTAGGATGAGTTATCATGGGGACCTAGACTTGCCACTGTCGCCTGTTCGAGTATGGGGGCCCGATGGTAAGTGAGAATTTTCTAATCCCTTATGTGCATTGTAAAGTTTCAGAATATTGTATATGGTATTTATTCTTTCACTTTTGGTATGAAGATACAACACCGGTAAAACCGGCCGGGTATATGAGACGGCCTGCAGTATCAGGAGTTATAGGACCTAGTGGATCGAGAGTGCCACAAAATGAGGATGCAACAGCCCTCCTGTTGTACATCCGTCGCAGATGTGAGAGGCTACTGACTGGTGTTTCAGAGCACGACTGGCAAGACTTAGATGACCAGTACATAGAGCCATGCATTGGTGTAATGTTCCAAATTTTTGCAAATAAATTGGAACATTAATTTTTGCTCATATTATCTAGGAGATAAATAAAATGGGTGAGGAGACCCATTTGCATAAATAAATTCCACATGAAGTGGGAAGGGATCCATGGAGTAGCCATTTTTGCACATCCTAGTATGAAAAGGGCGAAAACACATGAGGATGAAGTCATGTTGACCAAGTCAACAGCGCAGCACAAGAGGGTGTAGCTTGCTTGGGAAGCCAGTGCAGTTAGAAAGGGAGGAAACTTCTAGAGAAAGAAAACCCTAATAGGGTGGGGTCCATGGCATAGAGACATCATTTTCATATAAGGAGGATGAGGCAACCATAGAGAGAATTATTGAAGATTTGGACTTTGAGTCTATTTGCAGTCTCCAACTGTTCATCTGAGTTGCAGTGCCTTTGGCACGAAGGATTCCTGTTTAGGAGTTCCTCTCCTCTCTTGAGTAGCTGAAGGAGGATTTCTCTTCATTTCTCCATATTCAGGCATTTGGCCATAGCCACTTCCTCATCTATAGCACAGTCACTGGGTTGTGTTGCAGGTGTTGTTGTGGAGGAGATTCCACAACACCATTCCTTGTATCATTTCTCATAGGAAGGAGTTCCTATTCTTTGGGAAAGATTAGCAAGGAGGGTTCCTAGAGCTGATTTGCATATTTTGGCAGGAGGCCAAGCTTCTCCCACCTTCATCAGCGCAGTCCCTTCCATAAACTACGTTATCTCAGAGTTTGTCTACAGTGGGGGTTTGCTCCACCATTTTGGAGGAAGATATTTCTTGTGCCGGGATCAACCTTGCACTTAAGTAATCCATTGGAGGAGGTTGTTTCAGTTTGTAGGCCATATTCATTCTCCTCCTTCTATTGTATATTTTGAGTTGTTGCAACTACCTAGCAACTCTAGCATTATTGTATTTTCATATTTTATACATGTATTGTAGCCAATCCTTCTAAGGATTGTGTATTAGTGTTATAGTAGTGTTTTCAGGGGTTGAGAGCATGCTCCCCCTCATTTCTTGAGCTATTATTGTAATATCATTTTATTACGATTTTACATGTTGCAATGTCTCCATTTACCGTGCAGTCATAGTTGGGGTTCACTTGTGTAGCTGTGTTTATCTCATGGTTATTGTACTTCTGCCTTGAGGATTGCTATTGTTCACCTTGAGCATCATTTCCCTCAAGATTTTGTATACATTTGCAGCTACTATTATTTCAATAAGATGGCTATGAGTTCTCCAGCATTTTCAGAAGTCTGAGCAAGTTACTCTTCATGCCTATGTTTTGCATATTGCTGTAGCTCATTCCCTTGAGCAAGATCTTCCTGAGGAAGAAATATTTGCATAGCTATAGGCAGAGTCTGAGGAAGGGCTAGATAGCCTCCAGTTCTCATCCTCTCTTTAGAGGTGAAATAACTAGTAAAAGCCCTCTCAGTCAATCTCTGACACAGCCTTGTTCATATTTCCGACAAAGGAACATTTCAACGGTGAAAAAGCTGCTGATTTCCATTTTGGGACATTACAGTGGTATCAGAGCATCTTTCTTGGCTCAGCCTGTGGCCGTCAAGCCCAAGAAAGAAGGAATCAAGATGATGAAGAGGATGAGCTTGTTCTCATCGATTTTTAGATTTGGAAAGAACCTCTCCAAGGAGGTCGAGGAGAAAGAAGAAAGAGAGGAGGAAGGACCCTGCACTTCCTATTCTCATCAAGAAGGAGACAAAATTTTGAGTGGGAAGAAGACTCCATTTTCTGATGGAAGAAAGGGGGATAAGCTTACAATGATTCTTCCTAAATCTGCACCAAGCATTCATGGAGATCTCAAGAAGATTAGGGGGGAAAGAGATGAAGAATCCCCAAGAGGGTTTGATCTTAAAGTAAACTTAGATTTGTACATAGTGGGTGTGAGCATTCATCCACACACTATGAGGGTCAGCGCAACCATAGTCCCAACAGTCCTATGAGGGAGATGGAAGAAGAAGGAGGAGTGACCAAGGAGATAAGGCATCATGGTAGATCCTATCTATCACATTTTGATGGTTCACTTGCCGGTTCAGCCAAAGCTTTGGTGGAGGAATTAGACACCTTTTTGCAGCAGCACCAAATTCAGGAAAGTCAAGCTACCAGAGTTGCAACGCTGCATATGAGAGGTAAGGCCTATGATTGGTGGATCTTAAAATCCTTTCCTTTGAATAATAATGGCATTACATCTTATGCAAATTTCACTAAGGCATTAGTGAAGAGATTTGATGGGAGGATTATTAAGACACACATGATGGGTTTGCACAAAGAAGGCCAAACAAAACCCTTGCATGAAAACGCAATGCCTCTTCATAAAACAATGGAGGAGGCCAAAAATATGAACCAAAAATTTCTGGAGAAGGAACTTTCATCTCACATCTTGAAGCAAGGGAGTATGGGGATCTCTTTCCCAAAGGAGGATCCAATCATTGAGAGGTTTCCCACTCATGTTGCAGATATTGAGGGCAACAGTGTTGTTAGATCTGGAGTTGATCTAGCACCTCATGCAGAGGGAAGAGGAGCTCTTGCTCCACATAGAGGGATGCTTGCATCTTTGCAAGGAAGTCCCCAGGATCTCATGTATGGAGATCAAGGCACATCTCATGTTTTACCTGTGCCATTATTAGAGAGGTGTGAAGCCATGGAGTCACAAGGAGGAGATGGGGAGAAGAACCATTAGCATGAGTTGAGGAGTACTCACCCATATCCATTTTTGGAGGTTATTGCACCAAGGAGGGAGGCTGGATTACACAGTCTGGGCATGGACATAAGTGTTCATCCATATGTTCAGTGTTCTCTTGACGGAGATGTCTCACCACATGGAGGCATTTCACCCAGGGGGCCACTAGTTCAGCAGAGGAGGATGGTTGCTTCACACTTGGAGGCACCACTCATTGATTCTATAGAGGGGACCTTGGGAGAGCTTGAGACAGTAGTGGGAGTTTTGGATGAATTCATGATGGAGGGAGACATCTCTTCAACCTCATCTACACCTACTCTCATTGCAGATTCTGCACTGTGGAAGAAGCAGCCTAGGAAGGATAACAACCTTCCAATTTTTGACTTGGGCATAGGAGATGTCAAGGAGGAGGACATCCATATGACAAATGTTCTTCAGGAGGAACTACCAACGCTGTCATTATGGAGGATAGATCTGCATTGGAACTCCCGGATATTGGTGGGATATTCCAATGATCCTTTCACCTGCAGGACATCCGATGATCAGCATAGGAGGAGATGCACCAGCCATATGGAGATGGGGGAATCAGCACAACCACCACTTTTTCCTTTATGGATGAGAGGAGATTCATCTATGAATCCCTCAATTGATCTGAGCAGAGAACATGGTAAGGGTATACATTGTTTTTCACATGCACATCTATATGATACATGTACGTGTCCCTTAACCATACACATGCAGGAGAATGCTCCAAGGAAGAGCATAAATTTTGCTAGACCTCATGGTTTAGTGGGGGCCATAAGCATGGCTAATGGCCATTATCTTGAAGGACTTGGGGAGGATAGAGACCATGGAGGACATGCGCAATTTTCAGCAAGTATCATTTACCTTCCCCAAGCTTGTGAGGAGATTTATGCAACACATCGGTGGTTGAGAAGCCACAATTTATATCAGTCTCTATGGCAGTGGAGCACTAAGCTGCATTGGTTACACTTGAGGGACCATTATTGTTCTCATTTGTTACACATGGCAGCAAGCATGGTGCTCCTATTTGCTCCCTATGATTCTATTGTTCATGCCTTTATGAGGAGCAGGATTGAGGAGGAGACACATAGGATGGATGTGTCCATTGAGGGAGGAGTCTCTCACATCTTTTGCACTGCATGTTCTAATGGGAACATGAGAAATGGTATGGCCACTATAGCAGAAACAATGTTTTATTATGAGGTGGGCCATATGAGAGGTATGAGACCATATGAGGATGATTCCCGACTCATCACATATGGGGATGTTTGGGCCAGCATGTCTTGCAGCATTGGGGGAGAGACCTTGGGAGGTCCAACCTTCTTCTTGCCACTTGATGGAAACATTACTACAGCCCAATATCAGCAGAAACTCTACACGTATCTTAAGTGGAGAGATGGACAGCGTGGGGTAGACTACATGGTCTACCATGTGCAGATTTTCTGCCCACCTTCTTTGCCAGAGCCAAAGGTGGATGACTGTTTTTCTGAGTTGCCTAGTTGGGAGGTGACTCAATTTGCATGGCACATAGCTTGGGGATGGATGGACCATATGGGGGAGATAATTCCCATTAGATTTCAAACTTCATTCCTCAAGGAGGGACCTCTAGACACCACTTGCTATCCTCTTGAGCATTATACCTTACATGATGAGGGCTTGACAGCTACTTGCATGCTAAGGAAGAGCATTGTGAAGGATTGGATTGATGAGATAGAATCACTGCACTTGGAGGAGATCATCATACAGGGATGCTATAGGCAGAGGAGAAGAAGACACAGTCTATCCTTTCACTTGCTTGAGGGCAAGAGATCTTTGGGAGGGGAGCATTGTAATGTTCCAAATTTTTGAAAATAAATTGGAACATTAGTTTTTGCTCATATTATCTAGGAAATAAATAAAATGGGTGAGGAGACCCATTTGCATAAATAAATTCCACACGAAGTGGGAAGGGATCCATGGAGTAGCCATTTTTGCACCTCCTAGTATGAAAAGGGGGCAAACACGTGAGGATGAAGTCATGTTGACCAAGTCAAAAGTGCAGCACAAGAGGGTGTAGCTTTCTTGGGAAGCCAGCACAGTTAGAAAGGGAGGAAACTTCTAGAGAAAGGAAAACCTAATAGGGTGGGGTCCACGGCATAGAGACATCATTTTCATATAACGTGGATGAGGCAGCCATAAAGAGGATTATTGAA
Organism: Pinus albicaulis; assembly: GCA_034641835.2. NCBI lineage: Eukaryota > Viridiplantae > Streptophyta > Pinopsida > Pinales > Pinaceae > Pinus > Pinus albicaulis. The sequence goes on from CM076576.1 coordinate 496,117,691, forward strand.
GATTTGGACTTTTAGTCTATTTGCAGTCTCCAGCTGTTTAGCTGAGTTGCAGTGCCTTTGGCACGAGGGATTCCTGTTTAGGAGTTCCTCTTCTCTCTTGAGTAGCTCAAGGAGGATTGCTCTTCATTTCTCCATATTCAGGCATTTGGCCATAGCCACTTCTTCATCTACAATGCAATCACTGGGTTGTGTTGCAGGTGTTGCTGTGGAGGAGATTCCAAAACACCATTTCTTGTATCATTTCTCATAGGAAGGAGTTCCTATTCTTTGGGAAATATTAGCAAGGAGGGTACCTAGAGCTGATTTGCATATTTTGGCAGGAGGCCAAGCTTCTCCCACCTTCATCAGCACAGTCCCTTCCATAGATTGCATTATCTCATAGTTTTTCTGCAGTGGGGGTTTTCTCCACCATTTTGGAGGAAGAGATTTCTTGTGCCGGGATCAGCCTTGCACTTAAGGAATCCATTGGAGGAGGTTGTTTCAGTTTGTATGCCATATTCATTCTCCTCCTTCTATTGTATATTTTGAGTTGCTGCAGCTACCCAGCAACTCTGGCATTATTGTATTTTCATATTTTATACATGTATTGCAGCCAATCCTTCTAAGGATTTTGTATTAGTGTTATAGTAGTATTTTCATGGGTTGAGAGCATGCTCCCCCTCATTTATTGAGCTATTATTGTAATATCATTTTATTACCATTTTACATGTTGCAGTGTCTCCATTTACTACGCAGTCATAGCTAGGGTTCACTTGTGTAGCTGTGTTTATCTCATGGTTATTGTACTTCTACCTTGAGGATTGCTATTGTTCATCTTGAGCATCATTTCCCTCAAGATTTTGTGTACATTTGCAGCTACTATTATTTCAATAAGATGGCTATGAGTTCTCCGGAATTTTCAGAAGTTTGAGCAAGTTACTCTTCATGCCTATGTTTTGCCTATTGTTGTAGCTCATTCCCTTGAGCAAGATCTTCTTGAGGAAGAAATATTTGCATAGCTATAGGCAGAGTCTGAGGAAGGGCCAGATAGCCTCTGGTTCTCATCCTCTCTTTAGAGGTGAAATAACTGGTAAAATCCCTCTCAGTCAATCTCTGACATAGCCTTGTTCATATTTCCGACAAAGGAACATTTCAACGGTGAAAAAGCTGCTGATTTCCATTTCGGGACATTACAATTGGTCTACCCTTAGAGTGGCGAGGGGTCATGCAGCGCATGGCGATGGCCGGATAGGGGATGCACGATCTATGAGCTGCAGGAGCAGAGCCATTGGCTCAAGATCCTCCAGATAGTGATTAGGTGTAGGGGCAGGTGGTGCCCCAATTTTTGAGTGTTTGTAAAATGCTATGGGAATGTCATATGTATCAGATTTAATGGACTCTAAAACATGTTATATGACACATATTATGGATATTCATTGTTTTGATGATTTTATGTTATTGTCTTGTGTTAAATGTGTATGCTAAATTCCAATCTAGAATATTATTTGCAATTCTATCTACATAGTGATTTTGTGCTCTAGGTACATGACTAAATGTAATGATTTCAAATTCACGCATCAAAAGTTTCACTCGTAAATATCTTCTAAAAAGGATAGGATTATGCACACAATAGACACCATTCAATTGCATGACAAGAAGCAGGGAATCTAAATGAACATGAAGGTGGAGGATGCGATGGGAAAGGGCATCGACTAATAAACCTCGCACTGCATCATATTCGGCTTGATTATTGGTGGCAGTACCAATGCATATGTCATTCAAGAGAACAAGTGAAAGTAAGGGGGTAAAAATGGCCCAACCTGCAGAGGCTAGATTCCAGGATTAGCAACTTGCACCATCGGCATAACCAATATAAGGTGTGGACGGGGGGTCCATACGAAATGTGCCACAAGACAACAAATGAGAGGAGAATGAACAATGCTGGCAACCTGAGCGCAAGGTAGAAATCGAACAAACAGTACTATAGGGAGTGCTCAGGGTAGGATGTATACTACCCGCACATTAACGGGAAGGTGGTGTGTGGGAGCTACCTTGGGGGCAGCTTGTGCTCAGGCTGTGAAAGTCACCATAGACACGAATGGTGCCATTCCACTTATGGGAAGGAAAGATGAAGTCAGGGGTAGACAAGGATTCCATGATGTTATCATCAAAATAAAATATGGGATGGATGGAGGAACGAAGACCACATGATCACTGAAGGGAGGTCGAGCGAAACAGAAGGGGAAGTCTCAGACGGAGCTTCCACCGTGGATCTCATGAATGATGATAGGTAGAGGATGGTGGCTGCAGGCTCTGTTATCTCAACATCAAGAGGGGGAATGTCAATGGGAGCGGGTAAATCCTCAAGTTGGCCAGAAGCATACTGCACAAGGATGGGAGAGGTGGACTGGTTCTATTCAATATCGTACTCCCGAACTACCTCCAAAGAGGTGCGATAATGTGTGAGGCGGGGACAATGGTGGGAATAATGGCCATGGAGATCACAAAAAGTGCAAGGTTGGTTGGTGTGAATAGTCTTAGGGTTCTTGGTTGTAGTCGAGGAAGAAACAAAGCCTTCAGGGATGGTTAACTCAGGGAACACAACATTAACCATGGGCTTAATACGAGGCAACTCGGAACAATGATGGGTGGCATGACCGAAAACATCACACAAAGAAAAGTGTTTGGAGGCTGAAGAGGAGTAGGGTTAGTTGGGGCAGCCTTGTCCTTTGATGCCTTCTTGCAATCTTTTCCCTTTTTACCCAAAGTTGTCGCAACAGGAGAAGGTTCCTGTTGAGGTGGTAGAGGTACAGTGCAGCGGGAGGAGTCATGGGGACCGGTTGAACTGGGGTCAAAGCAAGATAAGGTTTGGGTTGACTAGGCAGGGTAGCAGTTGGGGGATCGATGTACCAGATGGGAATCCCCAGGGTCAGGTTAGGAAGGGATAGGGTAGGCATAACAAGTACCGATAACACTCTAGGAGGGGAGCTACGAACAATATCTGACCAGAGGGGTAATGGCCAGGTGGGAGGGCTTCGAGATGGTTAAGGCCAGGAGGAACCATACCAGGAGGGTAGAGAGGCTCAGGGATACCATCTGTAGGTGAAGGGCCAAGAGGAGGTGGTCCAAAAGGCTGAGTCAAAGTGCTAAGAGCAGGTTGCGGAGGGTGGGCCGCTTGAGGGAAGCCTGAGACGATTGCATCATGCAAACATTCGAGAGTTGGGATCAGAGACAGGAGGAGGAAGACCAGGGAATGAACCAAGCAAAGAGGATTCTTTGTAGATTCCAGGTGAGACACTCATCAAGGGGTCAATGGTTTTCTTATTAGCCACCGAAGAGATGATGGACTCAGGGGAGGTCTGAGACTTCGGTTCATAATATGTCAGCTGGTCAATGGTGACTATCTTTCCATTATGGGGAAAGAACATCTTGCAGTGAACCTTAGATGGTACAGTAGACATTGTAGAGGTGTACCTACGACCCAATGGAATGTTGTAATCTAAGGGGGCATCAATGACTTCTATATTAATGCAAACAGTCTTGCCCGCAAGAGTGATAGGACAATTTCGGAACATGCCAATGGGCTTGAAGGAGTGGTCATCCCATGCTCGGAGGGTGATAGTGGAAGGGTCCAACTCAAGTGATCTGAGTTGCTTCCAAACCGAAGCAGACATCACATAGGTGGATGCTCCCTCATCAATGATACAACGGGAAATGTTGGAATTCTAGATCTTGACAAGGATTTGGAAGGAAATGGAAGTAGGAAGGGGATGAAGTTTTGACCGATCAACATAGAAGACAATCAAATGTTCATCTAAAGGATCTACAACACCCATGGCAGATAGTAGATCTTTTCATTTGAAGGGCACAACTGGAGGGGTTTTAACGTTGAGATGGCAGCAGGAGATTGCACCAAATCATCTACTATACTATACGAATGGGCAACTTTGCCAGAGGCAACATTTCAGCGTAATGGTCCCTTAGGGATCTTGGTATGAACCTCTACCTTAGGCTGAGGGAGCTTCAAAGGACCATTGGTTGTCAAAAGAGGCTCTGTGTAACCTGAAGAAGGGGGCTCAGGGGAAAACGTAGTGGGAGGCTTGTTTTATTGATGGGACCGAGTCTGAAGGTTGAGGTCAATGGTAATGGGTTGGTCAGAGTTCATCATGAGAATCTAGTAATCAGAGGTACCAGATGGAGGAGGTTGAGTGGCCTCCTAACCTTCAGGTGGTTTGGTAGCCACAAATCGTTGTTGAGGGAAAGGATTAGTAAACACAGCTGGATGACTAGGCATAGCATTGGGAGGGATGGAAGGGGAGGCTTGTTGTCCTCACGATGCTGCTTGAGTCTCCCACATCTGCCACATTTATGGTAAAAGAGGACATTCGTGGGTGTAATGCCCATAGACACCACAACATGAACAAGGCTTATTCATATGAACAGGGCTCTCTTGCTTGGCCTGAGTGCCCTGTTGCTGGTTAGCAGTGTTAGGTGCATTACCTTGGGGATTAGGTCTAGTATTACTGGGAAGATTGATTTTGAGTGCCTTTCCTCTTATTTTTGGAAGTAGGAGGATTAGTTGCACCCTGCTATGCATACAGCTGCCCTTAAGGGGGCGATGGTTGCTGTTGCAGGGGTTGAGAAGGCAAGGGAGGCGGGGGTGCTAATAGTTGAGGAGATGGAGCACCAGGCTGCGGATACAGATAATAAGGAGGTTGGGTAACATTGTGGTAAAAAGGTTGGGAAAAAGGAGGAGGCATGCCTTATCCTGGATTCATGCTACTAGGAAGGGGAAAAGTGCTAGAGGTGCTGGCCCCTCCCTGAGGGAAACCATAGCCCATGGGAGGCTGAGCGTATGGATGGAAAAGAGATCCAACGATACCGTCGGTGACATGGGATGCCCCCAATGTGTTGCCACCACCGGGTCTGGGGAGATCAGGTAGGATGGTATAAACATAACCAGACTGAGCGTAGATCAAGTCATATTTTAACGCAATTTGGAGAGCAGCATCTTCAGTTTGAGGGAAATGCGATGCGACATCTTTTCCTATAGCAGGAAAAAGGGATCTAAGGAACCAGTCCATGTAGACACTGTCTTCGAAGGTAGGGGCTCGACATAGGCTCTTTCTTCTCCACCATTCCTGGGCATGATCGGATAGGAGGGTCGCAGAAGATTGATGGAAAGAGGTCAAAAGTTCAGTACCAGTGTCATAACAAAGGGGAAGTTAAAAATAAGATAAAAAATCCTAGGCAAGAGTCGCAAAGGTGGTATGAGAGGACGAGGCATGATCAAGATACCACTCAGAAGCTTCGCTAGTAAGCGTACGTTGGAACAATCGAAGGTGAACAGAGTCATCAATAATGGAGTTAGATGAACACCACATGTGGAAAGATCGAACATGGTTTGTAGGATCTTCTCCAGCAAGACCTTCAAACTTGGGGATGTCAGAAGGGAGCTTGGTTGGCATAGCATACCAACCAGCATCATGGCATATAGGGTCATTGATCAACTAGTTAAAATCAAGAAGACTAAGGTCTGCCATATAGGGGAGCAAGGGAGCAGCCAGGGTAGTTCCTATTGCGGTCCCACTAGTAGTATTCCCAACATTAGGGCCGGGGCTACCACCAACGTTAGGTCCTGAACCAGACACGGTGAAGGTGATAGGGGGAGAACCGGGGGCAGAACCAGAAGGGGAACCCAATGAACCAGAAGAGGAGTTGGAATGCAGACTCGATGGAGGAATAACTTGAATCCTACACAGAGGAGTAAGCCTTCCTACCAGAAACTGAGGATGAAAGCCAAGAAGTCTCTGGGATAAATGCCTTGGAGGCGCAATGATGAAAGCACAAACACGACACAAAGGGAAGAGAGACCAACAAGGGAAAGTGGGTGCAGGATCAACTGATTACAATGTTGAAACAAGGGCAGAGAGGTTTCGGATCAATTGATTACAATGTTTAAAGTCTTTGCCTGACGGTGTTAACCAGACTCTTCTTCACTTAGGGTGTGTGTGTTAAGTGTGCTAATTTTAGTTTTTAAACCCAGACATGTAGAGAAAAAGAAAAAGTGTGTTGTATAAATATAAATAAACCTGCAGATAACAGTATATGAAACTAAAATAGCAGAAAATAAACAACTAATTATGCATTAATCTAAACCCAAGGAGGCGGGCCTCTCAACAACTAGTCTGTGGGTGGGCAAAAATCTAGTCAAAAACACACAAAAATAGCCAATAGATCTAAATTCGGGAGGGACAATGATTTAAAGGTTAGATCTGCTAGAAATAGGTGCAGAAAAACATCAAAAAATCAGAGCGAAAATTGTTGTAAATGACGCAGCGAAAGGCTACAACCTAGAGGGAAACGGAGGGGACCCTAGAGGAAGACCCAAAAAAAACTAAGAGTAGGTGTTTTGGATGGATAAATAACCAATCTAAAGTGGATCTGAAGGTAAGGGATCAAATCTGAAAAATGGCTGAACACATTGAAATTTCAGACGACTTGCAGCAGCTAAAACTCTTCCACGAAAGGTGGAGGGTACTGAAGCCCTAGGGGGCTAGGTTCCCACTTTGATGAGTAAAACAAAACAAGTATAGGTCCAAAACGGTCGAAGACAGAGGTCAGAAAACCCTGAACAGAGGCTCATACAAACCTAGAAAAATTCTCGCAAAAATTTCAGGTCAGTTTATGACCTGTTTTCTGCAGAGGTTGTATGTTTTGGCCTATTTTCTATTCCATGGAGGTTCAGGTCACAGGTTTTGGCCCAAAAAGTATGACCTGCACTTCCGACACTCTTGAGAGCAGGTTTCAGAAAAATTTATCGTCTCAGTTTCATTTTATGCCTGTCACCTGCGCAATAGGTCCGAAAACATATGGAAGTTAGAATTTTCAATGTTTTAGGGTTTTATAGGTTAAAAGCAACATCAAGAAAAGAAAAACAAGAAGTCGAAGAGAAATCCTAGGGTTTGAAGTATTTGGATATGCAGGGATCTAAAAAACGACAGAGGTCGTAATTGTAAACCCTTGTGGAGTCGCCAGTTGTTAATATGAATCTTAATCACAAGCGTATGAAAAAGGCTCACTTTAGCCTGCATAACAAACAACCCTAACAACAAAGATGGCTGCCAATACCTTTAGATCTGCAATTATTTGACCAAGATAAACGCTAAAAAATCTATATCTATGCATTAAAATAAATTAAACAGTAAATAAAAGAAAGAGTTGCTCCATGCATCCAATAGACAAGACAAGAATATTTTTAAAGAATTTTTGTATTTTTTGACACCTGGGAAGGGAACATAGAAAGATGTTACCAGTCCCCCTCAATGGGATGGGTTCTTGTAAGTCCTCAGCACTTCATATCTAAGATCTCTCTCTCTTGATGGTGTAGAAAACCTAGACAAAAAATGGAACTCAAAGGGAGCTCACAAGAAAAATGGTAGCAAAATATGACAATGATGGAGGATCAAAGATAGACCAAAAGTATAGATCCAGAGTGATCTTTAGGCAACAAAAAGGTAGTGAATGAATGGAGAAACCCTTATATTTATAACAAAATATTGAGTTAGTCTAGATATTGGTGCATAATTAAAATATTATTAACCAAATCAAGATCCAACTTTTATGGACTATTTTATTATATTTCTTGGAGGGAAAAATAATTTGACTTTTGTCAAATCCCTTGATTTGTAAATAATAAATAAATAAATGATTTATTTATAGTTTTAAGGATGTGGTTGAGTAATAATCAAATAAATAATGATTTATTCAATTATTTATAAATGATTTAGTCAAATTTAACAAGGAATATTACTTAAATAAGATTTAAATAATTATTCCTAGAAAATAATAAGATAAATAATTATTTATCTAATTAATTGTCCCGTTTTGGGTTAAATATGACCAGGAATATTAATTACACTGTTGTTTAAGTAATTTTTCCTTGAGGAAAATCAAACAAATGTGGATTTATCCAATATTTCCTCATGGGGTTTCCTGTTTAGACCATAAACAACTTAATAAATGTGGTTTACTAAGTTATTTTTCATAGTGAAAGCAATTTTACTTAGGGTAAAATTGGTCTTGCATGATGTACTTTGGTCCATATAATAGTAACAGGTTAGATGACCAAAAAATGGTGTAACACTCCCCCTTTGCCTCAGTCACATGAGCACCTCATTGGCTTGCTGGTCTATGTTCAGGGCATTCCCAAGACATGTTTCCTAATTTCCCACAATTGAAACATTTGGGTTGATAATATCTACTTTGACCTCTGCCTCTGGAAAATGATCTCCTCCCTCCAAAATTTGGAAAATGATCTGATGCAGGAGCATCAATAAACTTTTATAAACTTTATAATATATATATATTTTTTTGAGGAAGTTGGATTCCTCATGTAATTATTTTGAATTTTGTAATAATTAGTTGAACTCTAGAAACATTATCATCGAATATTATGGAGTAGGCTAGAGAAAGAAAGAAAAAGAAAAGAAAAGTAGCCTTAGTTTTGATTTTTTGAAAATTAGTTACTAAAATAATGGGCCGTGTCCACCTATTATGGATCTTGATCCTATTTTAGATTTAGAATGATTTTTATAAATTAGTAAGTATGTGGAGAAATAAATAAGGAAAAAACTATCATGTTGTAATACTTTTTTTCAAGATATGATATTATTTTGGTTTTGGTGGAGTATTGCAAATGAATATACAAACAACATACTTGTTGATTTTATGCATATTCCAAGAAACCATTTTGATGATTTATAAACTTTGTGTGTGGGGGTGGGAGGGGTGTGGAGTATGAGTAAATGGAAAATGATAATGACACCAATATTATATTGTAAATAGTTTTATCTTAAATGAATTATATCTGAGTTTTGAGTGTAATTTTTGTGTGGGTTTCTAAATTTGTAGGAAGTTGAAACTTGCATCATTTTTGGTATCAGAGAAGCAAATCATACTTATGGCAGATCAAAGAAGAGCAAGAAGAGGAGAAACGCAGGGATCACTAGGGGGAAGATCTGCAACAAGTGTGGCTTTGCTGGTAGAATTACACATACTTCATGAGAGGATGGAAGCCATGGAATCTGTAAAAAAAGAGGAATTGACATGGGAGATGTTAGTGATGTTGAAGAAGAGGCTTCTAGTGAGGAAGACGTAGAGGAGACACCATAGGAGAAAATTTTGAAGATGTTTTCCAAGATGTCTGCCAAGCCAAAAATGGAAGTACCATTAGATGAAGGTAACTTGAATGTTGATGAATTAATGGATTGGATACATGCATTAGATAAAAACTTTGATTATGAGGATGTTGACAAGGAAAAGAAAATCAAGTATGCAGTGAATAGACTTAAAGGACATGTAACCCTCTAGTGGGATGAGGTACACGATGAAGGAAGAAGAAGGAATTTCTAGTAGTCAAACACCTCGAAAAACTGCTTTTATAGGAGGAGATCATTTTTGAGAAGCAAAGGTCGAGGAAGAGATTATCAGCCCATAGTTTTCAATTATGGAAAATTAGGACGCATGTCTTGGGAATTTCCTAAACATATATCAGAAAGCCAGTAGGGTTCTCATGTGTTTAATAACGCGAACATAATTAACATATAAAATATATATGTTACAATTCAAAGGTGCACTATGAAGTTAAAAATGTACACAAAGAGATTATTACCGAGTTGTTGCACCTAATCCCTATGTTTAGTGCACTCTCCTCAGCAAACGGGTGATGACTAGATGCACTTTATTTCTATATAACTTGATAAGAAACCGAACAGTTAGGTCATGTCATTTATATATTTTCTTTTAAATGATCAGGATCACACACGCTTCTACCATTCAAATTCCTGAATTATTTCCTATTACTGTCCCATTTCCTCCACTTCTGTTCATATAATGTGACCCACGGCTCTATCACTTTCGAATTATATAGAATGAATTTGTTGATGGCTTCAATCCATAATTCACTATTGAAATCAAACCAACATATATATTATGTATGATATCAAAATATGCAGTAATTATGAAGTTCAGTGTGAATAGTTACTGTGTAGAAATTTAACAAATGATAAGTCACTTAATCATTATCATGTTCCTTTTTCCATTCGTTTGGAGAAGCTACCCTTCTCTTTTTTCTTCATCCTTTTCTTCATCACAAATCACTGCACCTGGTGTGTTGTCGATCTACTTTACGTACTTACTGGTATAATAGAAAGACTCATATGATATGTACCCCTTTGCCATAGACCCCTCAAATTTTTCCCTTTATCGAACACAACTTTTAAATTTCTTCATTTAACTCTCTAAGAAGAACATCCAATGACAAGAAACCACCCCAAGTAATTCAACCTCATCTACTAGGTGAATTAGAAGATGAACCTACAATTCCATGAAACTCGTTGTAAGTTCCTTCTCAAACATATAAACATTCTCAACTATCTCTTCACACCACCATGGAATGTTAGCCATATGAATCTCCTTTGATGTGGTCCAACGTAAAAATGTAGATAATTTACATATGGCACATCATAGGTCTTGGGCGAAGTCATGGTTCACACATCCATGCACAAGAAGAGGACAATGACACTACAAAGTAAGGACTAATTATATTTTAGCCCATTGCATGAAAACAATACAAAAATAATAATATCATATTTTTGACATATGTACTTTTAGATGGTTCAAATTTTCATGCAATTTCACCCATGACAAATGGTATTCTACAGTGAAGCAACATTGTAGTGAAGACCCATATAAAGAAGGAACCTTCATACTCATTATAACTTCATTTTCCAAAGAAATATCATATTTCTTTAAAATCCATGGGACATCACCTTCTTTGAAAGACCAAGAGGGACCATCATCTCCTCTACTTTCTTGTATATTTCCTTTTAGTTTTTGAAGAAACAATATCTCTCCTAACAACCAATGTGCCATTTTATTTTGATAATATGAGCCTCCACAAATAAGATGAAACATTTTTAAATATATGCATGGGATCTAGTAAGTGGGAAATATTAAGATACTCCCAATATGGGAGCTCATAAAAGAAATATTTCCTTTTCACCCCAATGGGAAATTTCGCAACATAGGTGTCGAATAATTCTAGATCATCGAACACAGGCATGACACAAGCTCCCCATATAAATCGAACATTTATGTAATATCCTTCTCCTTCTCTTTCTCATATGCTCCAATTCATTCAGCTGATGTCATTATTGTAGGCCTTTGGGTTCTCTCCTGTTTACCATTGAAAGCGGATGTTTCTCTTATGTAAGGGTCTTCTTCTAGGAGGAATACCCTGGAGTAGTCATACACTGGATTTAGTAGGTGGTTGGACCACCTAGACTTCAGAGAATTTCCACAAAATTTAAATCCATGATACCCTTTTGTTACAATACCTACGAAATTATTATATAATACATGGCATGCTAGCTATCATGAATATCAAAACAATTGCAATGAATTACATTAACATGTGAACCAATATTTTTATGTATATAAAAAAATCAATAAACATGTAATTTACCAGAGAACATTCCTAATATTGTATAATCATGTATGGTGTAAGAAAATATGTCGTACAATGTAAAAGTCCTCTTTGTTGCAATGGGTCTTGATACATCATATACATGTATCCCTTCCCATAATTTTTTAGGTCCCTATAATACTAGTGTATCCCCGTTATTGTTATTATTAGTGCAACCCCCTATTGTTATTTTTGTGCCCATGTATCCCCCATATTGTTATTGTTGTGCCCCATAGAAGCCCACTATTGTTATTGTTCTTTCCTTACACTATTATTGTTATGTAGGCTCTGATTATATTGTGACCCATTAGACTCCTATATATACCAATGAGGCCTTATCATTTGGATCATCCAAGAATTGTTCATTTATGTAATGTAAAAGAAGTTTACCCTCAAAGAGGATAATTTTTAAGTCATTTATCTATATTTTCTTCTATTTTGTGAGCTGGTTGCATAAAATTTTGTATCAGAGCTTTGGATCATAATGTTTTGCTACTTAAAATAGGTCATCATGGAATTTTCACAGTACCTTTTTTCTACAAAGCTTCAGAAGAGGAAATTTTGACCACGTGGATCCAAAATTATGGTGAAATTTGTGTAGAAATTTCAAATATTGGATCGCTATATTTTCTAAGATATGGTATGAATAATTTATGGTTTCTACATGCTCCAAAATTCAGTCTCAAACAGGTGACCTAATTAAAATCACCATAAATTTTTCTACGGGTATCAGCTTTGAATTTCGTAAAAAGTGACTAAAAATTGTACGGATTGTACTCAATCTTGTAACAATTTTAGGGTCAAAGGTTGAAATAGTAACACATGGAATTCCATAAAATTTCGCTCTACTGAACTATTCCATAATCAAGTTATCGTGGGAGATTGGGAATAAATTTATCGTAAAGAATATAATCTTAGTCTAACTTGTGGAGTTAGAAAGAAGATTTGAAGAGCTACCATAGGAAGAAATTTCATACGTTTAAGAGCTGAAATTACAGAGATACAATATTTTCAAGTTTGAGCTCATAAAAGGAAGAAAAAGGTGTGTATTTTTTTAAAATCTTACATAACTTATGTTTGAGAAATCAGTTTGAAGTAATTCAAATGGAATAGTTAAGCATAGATATCGTTTTTTGAATTTATAATGCCTTGAAAAAAAAGTGGAAACACCTAGTGAACAACCATAAAGCTCTACTATGACACATGAAGAAGATGAAAAAATGTAGCATGATATATCAAAATTACGAGACCAAGTGCAACAAATTCACTCTCGCAAAAAGTAAAAAAATTTGAACCAGAAACCATAATGAATGCTAAGATATATGGTATAAAAAGGGACATCATAGTTTTGGATGATGGTTTAAAAAAAAACATGGAAGAAATCTAGAATGTCAAGATAGAAGGGTTGAACGAAGGTTTGAGAAAGTTGCTAGAAGAAAGGCTTCCCAGTGGTGACAAGGTAATCCATGAAAATCATGATGAGGAAAAAAGGAATAAAAATTATGATTTCAGATACTCCAATGTTGGGTTTAAGTCCCTTCTTATTCCAAATATGGATATGAGGAAGTTTGATGGCAAGGATTCGGTAACATGGATACCACATATGGAGCAATATTTTGACCTCCATGATGTGCAACACGCACAAAAGGTACGCATTGCATATTTATATTTATAACCCAATAAGTTTGTATGGCATTGATAGCTTTGTTCTCGTAAACCACTTATGAATTGGTCAATTTTTACATAGTAAATGATAGTACATTATGAGGATACAAATAGAAGCGCATTATTTAGCCAATTTATAAATCTCAAACAAAATGGTTCAATGGAGAAACAATTAGAGGAGAAATAATTATATGTAAAAACCTCCGAATGTTTCTTTGAAGTACAGGAGGTGGGATATTTAGGTCATGTTGTGTCTCATGAGAGTATTAAGGTAGAGCCTAATAAAACTAAAGCAATTAAGGAATGGAAAATCCCCACAACCATAAAGCATATTTGAGAACTTCTCGAGTTGACAACGTATTATCGAAAGTTTATTAATAATTATGGGAGAATAAGAACACCTCTAACAACATTAGTGAAGAAAGATGAATTTTCTTGGACTCTAGAAGCAACTAAGGCCTTTGAACATATTAAAGAGGCAATTGGCCAAGAAACGGACTTAGCTACGCTAGACTTCAAAAAAATCTTTATTGTGGAATGTGGTGCCTCAAGAAATGAAATTGGTGTTGTTTCAATGCAAGAAGGAAGACCCATTGATTTCGAAAGTCATTTAATAAAAGGAAATTATTTACAGAAACCTATTTATGAGAAGACAAAGTTGTCAATACTACACGCACTAAAGAAATGGAAGCCTTACCTAATGGGAAGACACTTCAAGGTAAAAACATATCATGATAGTCTTAAATACTTTTTGGAAAAAATATTATCTTTAGAAGAGTAATAAAAATGGGTCACAAAGATGTTGGGTTTTGACTTTGAAATCATCTACAAAAAATGGAAGAAAAATATTTTTGCTGATGCTCTCTCAAGAAAGGATCAGGATGTGGAAGCATTTCTTTGTGCCATTTCTATTATCCAACCTAATTGTATAACCGAGGCAAGGGATGAATGGGAGAATGATGAAGAAATGTGGACACTCATTCAAAAGTTGCAGAAAAATCCCAGTACATCTGATACATATAGCTAGAAATTGATTCATTATGGAACAAATACCGCTTATATATTCGTAAATGTTGAACCTTTAATTAAACTGAGAGGGGGGGGGGGGTGAATTAGTTTAACACATTCTTGATCTTTTAAAACTTTTCATTAAACTTATTTACACCTTCATTTCATATCCAATTTAATGTGTGAGTAATCTTAGAATGTAAGCAGCAAGTATTAGTATAATATAGCAGTAGACTTATTATGAGAGCAACAGGTATTAAGCAGATGATACATATCATATCAATACATAAATATCATGCACAGAGACACCAGATATAAGTGGAAACCCATAAAGGGAGAAAACCACATCTTATTATTGTTGTGAAGCAAAGTCAAGCTCCAACTCCCTCTCACCATTGTTTTTCTGCAGGCACCAACCTACAGGAGGCTCCAACCTCAATTTTGCAAGCTACAACTTGCAAGGAAGCACCAACTCCCTTCAATTTTCTGCAGGCACCAACCTATAGGAGGCTTCAACCTTAGTCAGCTACAACTGACAGCTATCAAGCTGCAACTTGATAGGGAAGCTCCAACTTCCTCAATTTATCAAACTGAATGTTTGTTGATTTACTCCAGATATCAGCTTTGTTCTGTAGCTTCTCTTTCTGCTCTTCTTCTCTTAATATTCTCTGCTTTATTCTTCTATATTCTTCATTCTCTATATTCTCTCTCTCTCTCTCTCTTGAGCTTATCAAATTGATATTATATATAGAAATTCTCACATGACTGTTTGTATTCCTCTAGGAATTCGAAATGGATGGTCATACCCTTTGGTCTTCTGCCTCCTCATTTCTTTTTCCAACTCATTTTTAGAATTACTACGATATGTACAAATTTCCATGCTACAGTGGGATTTTGTCTTTTCCTTAGGATACTTTCCTTTGCATCACAAACAATAAAAAATTAATTACAACATTTACATTCACATTCTTAATTACATATTTCAATTTTACTCAACTCCTTTTCTGGATTTTAGCTTTACTGGATTTGTCTTTTCCTGCTGCTGTTAAGAACCTATTCTGCATACTCTTTGTTCACTGTCATCTGCATATTCCCTGTTTTCTGTGCTTATTCACCTGTCCAACTCATTCCTGTACATATTCCTGTCAAAACTGTAATCTCTGTGTATCTCTGTCAGACCCATACTTTTATCCTTGTGTTTATTCACCTGTTCACTGTCTTATTTCTGTTCTCGGGCGACCTGTCTACATTCTCTGTTCATATATGAGTTTAAACATAGTGGTTTGAAACTCACATTACATTTTCAGTTCATACTTTTTCCTCGTACCATTATTCTGCCGCTATCTCTAGCTCTTTCATTCTTGCAGACTCTTATAATAAATCTAATCTTATGACTTTAGCGCGTCATGTATGCATATTCCCAATTATTAATAAACTTTGGCTTCTTATAACCTGTCGGAATATAATTTCCAACTGTCCGAACGAGTCAGCAGGCGATAGTACATTGATCAGCACTGGGGTTAAAGCGGCAGTAGGTTGGTAGAGAGTTCACTGTTCAATCGGAGATCGACAGTCAGCGGGAGCAGAAACAACCCGACAGTTAACGGGAGGGGTGCCTCTGCAGTATACTCGCCGATTGGGCGTTGACCCATAATCAACGACCACAATTAACTGCGGGGCCATACCCCGACCGTGTTGTACCAACGAAGCGGTGCCTTCACAACCACCAATATGTGGTGTCTCCGCCCGCGCACCACCATTGCGCCCGGATCATATTCAAACATTATTATACGTAATATTTTCTTGGTAATTTTATTTATCAATTTTGGAGAAATTGATAAATAAATACAATTAGCCGCTTTTGAATGTCATATTGTATTTCCCGACTTATATAATCGTCTCCGAACTTTATATAACTGTTCAACCCTTTATAAATTTATATTAATACTCCACGCCTTTTTAAATAAACGTTTACAATAACCTTTGGCAATTCAATTATATCTCCGACCTTATATTAATGGTTCAACACTTTATAAAGATTTAACTTCGTAATAACACGTGGATCCGGCCCACCTATAACTCAATGGAACAATCAAATGCGCGCGTCGTACCTTGTTTATCCCTTGCGCATCTCCGTTATCATCCGAGCATCTACTGCAAGCGACCACTGTCCGATGTGCCTTCTCCAGATCAATGACCCATGTGCATATCGCTTCGGCATCCAACGTCGGTTTTTAATGCGCGATGGTGCACTTTAAGTGGTGGCATTGGAACAGTAGCCTAGCCACGTGTCAGATAGTCTATGGAATCGCCCGTGTTCAGGGAAATACCGCCTATACACCAAAAGCGGTGCGATGAGGGGCAACCCACCTTGTAAACCTGCTCGCGGTTTTGCTACAGTGATTCACCGCGATTGTACATACGGTTTGCGCTCTCCTGTGTATATTCTCGTTTATTAACTCCGGGTTTAATCTCCGGTTGAGGAATTCAATTAACACGAACAAACAAATGTATTTCTTTCTATAAAGCGGGAATTATATTATCATAAAACAGAGTTAAGTGACCACGGTTTCACGCAGGGTTCTTCTATGAGTGGGGTTAAATGCACAGGGATTATTCGAATGAATTTACGACTATGGTTCCGCTCCATTATAAGTGGCCTTGGTCTCTGGAATTTCAACACGGTCTTGCCATATATATAACGCACAGTTCTACCATATATACAACCTCCATGTCAATCGAATACAAGTGCTCTGTTCAGAAATGGGGATAATTTCAAACATAATTCAAACAGTGAACACCAACTGATTCAAAGCATATCCAATCTCATTGCATTCCATTGCACATGTGAATATAAAGCCCGGAATGTTATGTGTAACGCCCGACTGTATAAAAGATTCTTGGAATTTATATATATATATGTACATATTCTTGGAATAACAGTTGTGGCTCTGTCTCTACTGCTTCTGTCACTTTGCCTCTGCCTCTACTGCTGGGATAACGGATCTGTCTCCATATTTGCTTCCTCTGCCTCTGCCTTTCTCCTTTATATTCATTTCCTCTTTGCTGCCTCCATTGTCTGTCTTTATCTCCTTGTAACTGTTCCTGTCTCTGCATCTGCTACCTCCTTTTCCATCAATGACAACATTTCCAACAGTCTCCCCCTTTGGCATTGATGGCAATACATTTTCTTTGTTTTCCTGCTCTTTCTCCTGTTGCTTGCTCTTCCTGTTTGCCTGCTCTTCCTCCCCCTTTGACATCAATGGCAAAGGGTTGCTTTTTGCATTTCCTCTCTGAGTTATGTTTAGGCCCTCTTCTGCTGACTTTGTACCATGCTGCTCCATAGTGATGTATAAGACTTGTTGAGAGAACAGTTTGAGGATTATCGAATTTGAATATACACTGTAAATTGATACAATTATTTCACTTGTATAGAGCTAAAAGTGAGAATAATGATACTTCATAGAATACATTGTATCAGCTTTATCTAGTCAGAGATGTATGATTGGATTCATCAACTAAAATGCTGAGAGGCTTCAAATGATAATCACTACTCATCTTTTATGTTTCATATTCTTAATATAATGTTTTAGAACACAATAATGATCCTTTTGCTATGTAATTGACCTTTTGATGCTTGAATAATGCAGATAACTCTAGGATAATAAATTGGTGTTATTTTGCCTTAATCCTTTGATCCTGAGGACCTGATTCATGCTTTCCTTGCTGGTTGTTCTCCCCCTGGAATGATATTTTCGTTTTTGTTCTCCCCCTGAAATTGTGCTTTCTCTTTATATCAGAGAGTAGCATCTGCAGATACTACCCCTAGTTTATCTCTCAAGTGCTATAAGTATATCTAAAAATCCTGTACTTCACTCAAAAACTAAACATATTCCAATCAAGTATCATTTCCTCCGAGAACAAGTGGCTCAGAAGATAGTAAAGCTGGAATATGTACCAACGAAAGAAAAAACAGCTGATATATTTACCAAACCTCTTGCTAGAGAACCATTTCAATACTAATATATACTTTCTAACATATAATTGATTAGGGTTTGCAGTGACAAGATTTGATTTCTCTAATGAACACTATATGGTATGGTATTCTTATGAATGAATGTGCATTAATGTGATTTGATATGGATTAGTTATGATTGATTAAGATTGAGTGATTGATTTTATGATTCAGTTGGTTTAGCAATTGGGTAGTTGATTTCATTGTTGGGTTTTAATGTTGGAATTGGATCAAGTTTGAAACATTCTAAAAAGTGATCCACAAGGAGCATTCTTCAGAAAAGGGTTTGTAGCTTCCTTCCAGTAGGAGCTAGAAAACTAGAGAAGGTTGTATCCTTCTACAGGTAGGGGCCTACGTGTTGAAAAGAGTCTGCACCGGTACAAGATTGTAAAAAGTTTCTCTTTTTAATAAAATAAGAAGACATATATGACAACAATGGTCGTTTTCTCTCACATTGGGTTTCCACCTAAAATACTAGTGTTCATGTGTTGATATGGTTTTTGTGTGTTGATGTTCTATCTGGTTTTTAACTACTCATACTTACTAATTAATTGATGAATGATGAAGTAATGATGCACTGATTAATGTTGAAAAAATGATGAAATTAATGATCAGATAAGTTATCTGGATATATGTAGGTTTTTCTAATAACGGTCATGTACGCACGTTAGTTTCCTTTATAACAGTAGCGTATATAAATCATTATTATAAATTGGAATTGAAGTGTGTAAAATATTAATTCACTCTGCCCCTCTCAGTAGTTTTCCTAACAATTGGTATCAGAGCAGGTCCTTCAAAAGAAGCTTGATCACTTGAAGGGAGATTCATCAAGATGATAAATGAGGAGGGCGTATCTTCTATCTGCACCATTTTTTAATGGAACGAACTTGGTTTTCTAGAAAGTCAGAATGAGAGTGTATCTGCAGTCACTTGTAGTTTATTTTTGGGAAATCGTTGAAGGAGGCTCTCACTATCCATCCTCCATTCCCACAAATGAGGTGGGAAAGAAGTAATATGAGAACAATTTAAAGGTTGTAAATTTTCTTTTGGGAAGTTTGGCAGAATTAGAATTTTTGAAGGTCATGCATTGAAATATTGCAAAGGATATATGGGACAAGATCATCCAAATATATGAAGGTGACACTAAGGTAAAGAGTTTCAAACTTCAAACATTTAGAATTCAATATGAAACTCTCATAATGCATAGTGGTGAAAGTATTGCAAGTTTCCATCTTTGGGTAGATGAGATTATTAACTCATTGTGAAATCTTGGTGATGATGTAAAATATTCGATGCTTGTTGAGAAAATCCGAAGTTCTATAACCCAAAAAGTTGATTCAAAAGTCTCTTCCATTGAATAAATGCATGATTTCGATAATATTACTATTGAACAACTTCATGGGATCTTAACAAATTATGAAATGAGAGAATAGGGTCCATCAAATATTAGAGAAGCAACATTCACAACTACTTATAAAGGAAAATAAAAGGAGGAGCTTAAGGAATCAGGCTACATATCAAATGAAGAAGAGGCAAATTTTTTGAAGAAATTCCAAGTAGGAATTGGAAAATTTAGAGGTAAGCTTCCTATCAAATTCTTTGCTTGTGGAAGAGTTGTTCACTATGTTGCTAAATTCCCTTATAAAGAAAACCATGGGAAAGGGAAGAATTATGCAAAAGCAAATGCTATATGAAGGTTTAAAAACAAGAAAAGTTTCTACACACACAAAGATAGTGATGGTGTTTCAAATGATGAAGAAGTTGAATATGATTAAGAACATCAATTACTTCTAGAAATATTGATGGTTGAAAGAGTACTAGTGGAGGACAATTTTATTTGGGACCTCGCTTGGTATTATGCTTCCAAAAAAAACAAAGATTCATTTCTTTATCTAGTGGTGAGGCAGAATACATTGTTGTTGCATCTTGTTGTACTCAACTTTTATGGATGATGCAAACATTGCAAGACATTCAAATCACTTGTCCCCAACTTGTACCTATTATTTGTGATAATACTAGTGCCATAATTATTTCTAAAAATATTGTCATGCACTCAGAAACCAAACATATTCCAATGAAATGTCACTTTCTGAGAGAACAAGTGGTTGAAAAAGGGTCAAATTGGAATATGTTCCTTCAAAGTAACAAGATGCAGATATATTTACAAAGTCACTTCCACGTGATTATTTTGAATATCTCAGACAAATAATAGGAGTTATCTTGGCTTCATCACTCTGTTAATTATTTTGACAGATATTTCATGTTCAGGGGGATTTGAGACTGTAAATTACTACATTTTACTTTCTGTACGCGGATTACATGAAGGACAATCACATATATACTTGAGTTTTGATCTACACAGTCATGTATGTTTCTCTGAGATGAAGAAACATTGGGATAGACTCAGGGAAAGTCTTTGATATGCTCGATTTAATTATTATTTCTGGTTTTGACAGTGATTGGTTACAGTTTATTAATGATGCTTATTTTTTACTTAGAAATTATATTAATTTATGATGATTCATGTTTTTCCACTATACGAATCTTTTTTATGGCTTTGCTGCTTGATGAGCTAGATATGATCAGACTTGACAAAAGAATAGCTGGCACATGGGAGGTTCACTCAATGAATCTCTAAGACATCATGTTCGATCATAACATATCAAACAACACCCTTAATTTGAGTACATATTGGAAAATACCTCTAAAATTCACATATTTAACCCCCTACCAATATAAACCCAATACACCTTCCCAATTTAAAAAGCCCCTACCTTCAATATATATTGTAGTTATCCATTTTTCATTAACTTTTTTATACCCCTTTATATTTTTTCATTAACTTTGAGCTCCACTTTTTATACTTGCCAATAAAAACCATTTACCCCCTATATATTCCCCAATATATTATTTCATTTTTTCCTCATTATATATCTCCCAATATGAACTGACGTGCTATGGCATTTCTCCCACAGAGAAGCCCCCATGAGTTGGAACAGGTTCAGAGGGAGCATCTATTATACTTCTAATAACACATTGTTGTAATTATAGTTGCTTGAGCACTACTTACTAAATGATGATATTTTTCATTGATTGTTGACATTGATGAACATATATGCTAAATATATTGTTGATGATGTTGTTTCTCAATTCCATGTCTTCTAATATCGAAGTTGCTTAGTGATGCTTGAAAGCATTGGTCATATATTGATGTTATTTCCGATTGATGCTACATCCTACTTCGCAATGGTGATGAAGATGTTCACATTGAAGATTCCTTTATGGTGCATGATGGTTTTTTATGACAATCATGGTATTTCTACCTCACTATTAAGGTCTTCGGTTTTGGTTATAAATGGCATATCTATCTCTTTATGTAAAGATCATGTAAAGATGATCTAGGTGGATATTGGTGGCCACCCACCTTGTTATAGGCCATTTTATCACATCCAATCAAAGAAAGCCTCCTAATGGGATCAATCAACATGCAATTCCCCTTTTCAAGATCTTGCACAAATCCCTACATGATGTACCTCTCATCCCTCACAATTTCAACCCTAAAGTGCATTATCTGATCCAGTTTGAGGACAAACACTCCTTGGAACCCTACTTGGGTGTGTTCACCTACAAGTTGCTCCACTATGGCTAGCGTTGGTCACCAACAGGTTTCCCTCTTTTTCACTTGTGTTGGTTCTATAATTCTGGGATAACGAGTGGGATTCCGGAAGATTCACCTTCTAGGAGTTTCCAGAATTTGTTCAACTACTTACCTTGGATTGACACTCATATCTTATCCTACCCTACTTTGGATTTTTCACCACTTATCCTTTGATCCTATCCCTCCATCAAAGGTGGATCTAAAGCCCTAAAATGGTAATTGGATAATAACTCCCAACTTATCCCTCTCTCCTATGTATTTACCCTCTCATATGCTAGAGGTAATGGTTGGATTTGGAGAATGATTCTTCCGTTATGTTGTTGCAACAAGTAGTTATCATCACATGCATAGGGTTACTATAGGTGCATATTGTGAAAAGGAAAGGATGAGTCAACAACTTGGAGGAGCTCTTCTAGAAGATCAATTTCCACTTATGGTTGTAATCTCCTTCCATTTATATTAATTAAAATATTTCTCCATTTTCCTATATGTGATGTCGTGATTTCACCTATTTCAATACTATGTTGATCTATTGAATAGATTTTTTAGATGATACTGCATACATCTCATAGTTTCTTGCCTTTCATTATCTAATTGTGCAGGTTCTAATTTTGCGATCATAGCTAGAATTGGACCTTCCAAGCTAAAGGAGTGAAGCTTTCAACAGTTTCCAGGTAGGCCTTCTGTCACCTATTTACTTTAAGGAAAAAAATTGGGTTCCTTGTCTCTCTATTGTTCTAGGTTGACCACCAAACCTAGGGGAGATACCTTTGTCCGCAATCGTAAATATTGTATAACAAATTGGTGACCATATTGTGGAACAAATTATACTATACCTTGGGTGGTTTTCCTTGTCCTTGGTGTTTGATTACCTCCTTGACAGACCTTTGTTGCATCATCTAACCAAGAACAAACCTAGGAAGTGGCTTCATTCAACCTATTTTGAAATTTTTATGTTATAAACCTCTTTCCCAGGCCTAACGCTCTCCTAGTGCCTCTGACAGAGTGTTGCACCTCACCCTAGCCCACTCTATCCAGTGTTACAAAGCACTGGTGCCCTCTCTGCACAAGAGTTGTTCCTTGTTTTTGCACAAATTTTTCCTTGGTTTTTGAGCCTCTCATTCATCAACCTTCTTCCAACTGAGCTTCCTTGAGTCTTTAGTGTCTTGTGGTCTGTCTAAAACCCCCATTCAATTTTCACTTGTGTTTGTTTTCTTTTGATATGATTTGGTTTCGATTTTTCGTTGTTCTTATCATTTTCTCATTTGTAAACTTGTCTTATTTTATTTATAATCGCTTGGATGACTTGTTGTTTAAGTCCTCATTATGAAAAGTGTATTTGAATTAGTAATTAAACATTTGCATCTTAGTTTTATTCATTTCAAAAATTAAGTGTGGTGAAAAGACAAAACTTTTATTTGGCATTTAGTGTTTAGCATGTCCATTAGATTAGGAATAGTTGCATTGAAAGGAAGATTACATCTTGCATATTGTTTTTTGCACATTTTGTGATACATATTGATTGTTTCTTCCCTCCCTAGCTATATTTTCATTGAAAGAGAAAACATTGTTGTTTTCTCATGCTAGATTTGCATTTTAGGATGTTCAGGTGACATTTGTGGTAAGCCATAAAACTATAACGTAATCAAATCTAACTAGTAAAATCTATTAAATCAACCTTAAGGAGAATTTGTAACATTAACGCAAAAAATTTAGAGGTCTAAGCTAGAGACGTCTTCCGATACATGATATGGTATTATTATGAGTGAATGTGCATTAATATGATCTGATATGGATTAGTTATGGTGGATTAAGATTGAGTGATTAATTTTATGATTCAGTTGGTTCAGTAATTGGGTAGTTGATTTCATTGTTCAGTTTTAATGTTGGAAGTGGATCAATTTTGAAACATTCTAAAAAGTGATCCACAAGGAGCAGTCTTCAGCAAGGGGTTTGTAGCTTCCTTCCAATAGGAGCTACAAAACTAGAGAAGGTTTTATCCTTCTACAGGTAGGAGCCTACGTGCTGGTTAGAGTCTGCACTGGTACAAGATTGCAAGAAGTTTCTCTTTTTAATAAAATAAAAAGACATATATGACAACGACGGTCGTTTTCTCCCAAATTGGGTTTCCACCTAAAATATTGGTGTTCATGTGTTGATATCGTTTTTGTGTGTTTATGTTCTATCTAGTTTTTAACTGCTCATAGTTACTTATTAATTGATAAATAATGAAGTAATGATGCACTGATTAATGTTGAAAAAATGATGAAATTAATTATTAGATAAGTTATCTGGATATACGCAGGTTTCTTTAATAACAGTCGCATACGTACGCTAGTTTCCTCTATAACAATAGCATATATAAATCAATATTAGAAATTGGAAATTGAATTGTGTAAACTATTTTTTCACTCCCCCCCTCTCAGTACTTTTCCTAACAATTGGTATCAGAGTAGGTCCTTCATAAGAAGCTTGATCACTTGAAGGGAGATTCATCAAGATGAGAAATCAAGAGGGAGTATCTTCTATCTGCACCATTTTTTAATGAAATGATCTTGGTTTTCTGGAAAGTCAGAATGAGAGCGTATCTTCAGTCACTTGGAGTTGATTTCTGGGAAATCGTTGAAGCAGGCTATCAGTATCCATCCTCTATTCCCGCATATGAGGCAGGAAATAAGTAATATGGGACCAATTCAAAGGTTGTAAATGTTCTGTTGGGAAGTTTGGCAGAATTAGAATTTGTGAAGGTCATGCATTGAAATATTACAAAGGATATATGGGACAAGACCATACAAATCTATGAAGGTGACACTACGGTAAAGAGTGTCAAACTTCAAACATTTAGAATTCAATATCAAACTCTTACAATTCATAGTGGTGAAAGTATTGCAAGTTTCCTTCTTAGGGTAGATGAGATTATTAACTCATTGAGAAATCTTGGTGATGATGTAAAATATTCGATGCTTGTGAGAAAATCCTAAGATCTATAACCCTAAAAGTTGATTCAAAAGTATCTTCCGTTGAATAAATGCATGATTCGAAGAATATTACTATTGAACAACTTCATGGGATCTTAACAACTTATGAGATGAGAGAATAGGGTCCATCAAATATCAGAGAAGCAACATTCAAAGCTACTTATAAAGGAAAATAAAAGGAGGAGCTTAAGGAATCAGGCTACATATCAAATGAAGAAGAGGAAAATTTTGTGAAGAAATTTCAAGTAGGAATTGGAAAATTTAGAGGTAAGCTTCCTATCAAATGCTTTTCTTGTGGAAGAGTTGGTCACTATGTTGCTAAATTCCCTTATAAAGAAAACCATGGGAAAGGGAAGAATTCTGCAAAAGTAAAGGTTATATGAAGGTTTAAAAATAAAAAAAAATTCTACACACACGAAGATAATGATGGTATTTCAAATGATGAAGAAGTTGAATCTGATAAAGAATATCAATTACTTCTAGAAACATTGATGGTCGAAATAGTACTAGTGGAGGAGCATTTTATTTGGGACCTCGCTTGGTATAATGCTTCAACAAAAAAAAATATATTCATTGCTTTATCTAGTGCTGAGGTAGTCTACGTTGTTGTTGCATCTTGTTTTAATCATCTTCTATGGATGATGCAAACTTTGAAAGACATTCAAATCCCTTGTCCTCAACTTGTACCTATTCTTTGTGAGAATACTAGTGCCATATTTATTTCCAAAAATCTTAACATGCGCTCAGAAACCAAACATATTCCAATCAAATGTCACCTTCTGAGAGAACAGGTGGTTGAACAAAAGGTAAAAGTGGAATATGTTCCTTTAAAGGAACAAGCTACAAATATATTTACAAAGCCACTTCCATGTGATTATTTTGAATATATCAGACAAAAAAAAAGGATTTATCTTGCCTTCATCACTCTGTTAATTATTCTGACAGGTATTTCATGTTCACAGGGAGTTGAGACTGTAAATTACTACAATTTAATTTTTGTACATGGATTACAGGAAGGACAGTTGTATATATGTGTGATTTTTTATCTACAAAGTCATGTATGTTTCTCTGATATGAAGAAATAGTGGGACAGACTCAGAGAAAGTCTTTGATATGCTTCAGTTAGTTATTATTTCTGGTTTTGACAGTGATTGGTTACATTATGTTAATGATGCTTAGTTTTTACTTATATATTATATTAATTTATGATGATTCATGAGTTTCCACTCTACGACTCTTTTTTATGGCTTTGCTGCTTGATGGGCAGGATATGATCAGACCTGAAAAGAGAATCGCTGGCACACGGGGATTTCACTCAATGAACCTCTAACATATCATGTTCGATCATAGCATATTAAACAATACCCTTAATTTGAGCACATATTGGAAAATGCCTCTAAAAATCACATTATTTAACCCCTACCAATATAAACCCAATACACCTTCCCAATTGCTTTGGCAATGGATGCCTTTGATTTGAAATTATATTTGCAAATCTAAAAGCGAGGTTGTTTTAGACTACTCATTGATCGAGAAATTATTTTTGGTTTACAATTACTTTACATGGTAGGGTTTATCACAATAGGAAGAGTTGGTGGTGTAAAAGTTTTTGGCAGATGGATATACAGTGCTTTACAATGTCTCGTTATGGCGAAATGGGTTAGCTTCTAGTTTATCTTTCATAACTGCCAAGGTCCATTAATCCAAAATTCACTAAAAGATGGAAAAGTGATATGGTGGTATGGTAGTTGTGGGCACTACATTGCTGCTTCTGCATTCTAGCTTAATGCGACCTTGGTTGGAGTCCGAGCTTGGTGGAAATTCTCATAAAAGTTTAGATTTATGTATTTCCAATGTAGTGTAGTGCGCACTTTGGGGATATATGTTTTCCCAATGTACTATACTCTCGAATCTCGATTATATAGTCAATAAAGAGTTCATGTATTTCCACTTGCACCTCGAGTGAAGGGTCAAAGAATGATTACCTCTTGCCGGATTATATTTATGGCTAAATTTTGCTATCTTTAATTTAATTATAATCAATATTTTTTTAAACTTAATAATAATATCTTTTATTTATTAAATAAATGTTATATATTACGTAAATATTTTTTAAATTTAGTAATATTATTTTTTATTTATTAAATAAAAGTTATATATTATCTAAATATATTTTTAATTAATATTATGATTTGAGTTTATTTTGTTTATGACAAAATATTATATATTTTAAGTTAAATTTATTATTTGAATAATAATTAAAATTTTAATAAATAATTTGATTTCTTTGATTATTAATATTAAATTATGTAAAATTAAATAATTTAATTATAATTATAATTAATGTTAAAATGATAGATAGTAAAATTTTAAATAAATAAAATAATATGTAAATAAATATTATCAAAATTATTAATCTATTATGTCATTATGAAAAAATATAGTTAAATTATTATTATTATAATCAAAATTATATTTATATATATATATATATATATATATATATATATAACTCTAAAATTAACTTCCCATTTGAAAAATATTAATTTTATAAACGTTTTTGTTATTAAAATTTTTGAAAATAATATTTAATATAAACCACACTAACTCTTTAGCTTACTAAAAAGACCACATTAAAATTTACTCCTTTACCTGACTAAATAATTTTAGTATTAAATAAATATATTATTCCTAATTTCAAGCCTATAATATTAACAAAACTCCAGATCATTTAAAAATTTGTTATTATCCTTTTTTTTACTCTTTAGCTTACTAAAAAGACCACATTAACATTTACACCTTTACCTTTATTTAGTATCAAATAAATATATTATTCCTAATTTGAAGCCTATAATATTAACAAAACTCGAGATCATTTAAAAAATTGTTATTGTTTTTTTTTAATATAATTAAATATTGGAAACATTTAAATATTTTGTAAATAACTTTGAACTTCACGAATATTAAAATGACACTGAAGATATGGGCAATTACTTGTTGGGTTGTTTTATTCATTTTGTTATCGACTCTTATCTTTTAAATAAATATTTGTAATTATATTTTCTAGTTAATTTTTTATATAAAAGAAATGATAAATATTATTTAATTTTATTATTATTATTATTAGTTTATTTAGCTTTAAGGTACTGGGAAGAATATCCCAACAACCATTCAACGCTTTACTATATCAGATCCAATATTAGACGATTGAAAGTTTTTCTATCTTTAGATGAGAGTCCTTTAACTATTAACTAAATCTTAATTTGTGCAGACTTTCAACTTGTTCATTTTTATTAAACCCATGAACATATTGCTTTTCATGTAAAGAAATCATCACTTCGGAGTGTTAATGTTCTCCCTTCCAAATGAGGAATCTCATAAGCATTTGCAATTACTCCATGAAATACTGGAAGTTACTAAAATTTTAGCAAATCAATCATCCTAGGTTGTTGTAGATCTTTCATCCACATGGGAAGACATTACTTTGTGTGGGTTTTTTTCTTATCCAATTCTAGATTGTACTCAGACCTTAGGAAATTGACAGAATCGCCACATGAGACTCTTGTGAAGTTGCTGAGAAAATTGCTTGAAACTTCGAAGTCATGAACAAGTTCCATCTTCCTCAGTAACTACATTGAAAATAGAAGATATTTTTTTGGATTTCAATGAACTCTTAAGAAAAGTCACTCTAAAAATCTACATTGAACACGTAAGATATGTTTTTGGATTTCAATGGACTCCTAAGAAAAGCCACTCTAAAAATCTACATTGAACATGTAAGATATGTGTAACATCTACTCATCAAACGTTAGAAAAATATTTACACAAGAGTAAAAAAAAGGTCTTTCATATCCTAACTAACATTCTAATCATATTAATTTAACCATCCTAACCTTATGTCCAAGCATGCAATAGAATTGTCAATTGAGTTGAAAATATTTTACATATAAATAAGGGTCACTATACTCACGTAACCCCTTGGGCTAGGCCCTAAGTATGGGACCGCATCACTTAAACATAAGTATGGTGTTTATTTTACAACTGTATTATATCACTTTTCGGTGACCTATCATATCTGCTATGATTTGGGCACAAGACATAACATTGGTTTTGGTATATATATAAATCATATTACAATTGGATTACGGTACTCGAAATATTTCATGATTTCTTCTCACACTTAATTTGTCAATTAAATCTCCTGCCATCCTGGCGCATCAATGTCACCAGAGAAGATTTGCAAGGTACAACTGTAGATTCAATTTAATGAGGGTTTAATGATGTACTTACAGGTTTAGAATTTGGGCATTGCTTAGCCCTTGGGTTTTTTTTTATCAATGAACAATAGCGGATTGGAGGTGGTTAGGGTGTAACCCTACCCCTCTCAAACCCTAACCAATCTATGGTCAGGTAGAACGTGTAAGTCCCATCTCCAATTGGTTCTTACATCTAGTAATGAAGAGCTCATTCCTTTGGTATTTGGTATGCAAATGTATTGGTTTATGTATGGATTTTATTTTTGTTATATCCATTATATTTATGCTTTTATTATCCTAGTTATAAGCATGTATTTTATCAGTGAGGATGTATGGCTCTATCCATGTTTTTACTTGTAAATTTATTCACAATGTATCTATGGTCAATTAGATTATATTGCAGCTTATGATGTAAGGGAGTAATGCTTCTTAGTGATTCTCAAAATAGTATGAGACCCCTATGTTTAAATCTTATGTTTACACTTGTAGATGCAATGCTTTTGACATGTTTGACGAAATTCCTGTCATGGAAAGGAGGGGTCCAAATGAGTTCCTGATTATGTTATTGCTTTCGTGACTTTGTTTTAATGTTATTTATCATCTCCTAAATTTTCATGAAGTTCTGGGCAGTGACCTGGTCTCTGGGGCTGAAAAGGTGGCACAAATCTCGGAGTTGCAGGCACATAACTGACCAATTACGGCCTTGGCTGCATGCTTGTTGTGTTGTTCCTATGGCTATAGGCTCCTAGCTACTACCTTGCCTTGGCATGCCTACGACTATGGTCTAAAAGGGTCAAAATTTTTGTCTCCCTCAGCGGTCAAGGGTCTGGAAGGTTGGGTTACCTCCTAGGGATGTTGTTGATGTTGTGTAAGGTGTGCTTGTCTTGTTTCCATTGGTTCTAGTTCCTTAAGGTCATCTAGGAGGTTGAATCTCATATTAGTAGCCTCTCATCACATGTTTACCCCGATTGGCCGGTTACTTGGGTAGATGTGGGAAGAGTGTGTTACAAATGTAAAATATTTTCTCTATAATAAGAAAGAAGACATAGACGATAACATCGGTGGTGGTTTTCTCCCACATTGGTTTTCCACCTAAAAAATATAATGTTCCTATATATTGATGTTTTTATGTGTTTTTCTTGGTTATGGCTTACATGCACCTAAAATTATAGTTACTCATGGTTTACTAAATATACAATGATCTATAACATAGTGTTCTGCTAATGAAATAATGATTCAAGGTAGCTTTGAAAATGAAAGCATGAACTAAGTAAATTTGAATTGGGAATGAAATAATGATTCACCCCCCCATCTTACTATTTCTAACACGATTCTCACCATCTCATAATCTATACTAGTTACCCCAATGGAAACAAGCTCATCTCAAACCTGACACAATATCGTTATATAGGAAGTCACTCCTTCAGCCTCTGTCATCTGGGTGGAATTCAACTTATCCTATAATACCAAGTTTATGTTCTCATTAATATTTTGTAACAGATCCTAAAGAGCTTTCCACATATCATGGGCAGTGTTCTTCCTAGACGGGTGAGGTATCAAAGGCTCTTTGACACCATTTAGGATGATCAACCTAGTCCTCATATCCATATCTTCATACACTTCCATCTCCTTAGGGTCAGTGAGATTCTTGATTTCTTTCTTGGCAAAGTCCCAAATCATGTTAACCATTAGAACGAATTTGATCATTTTCTTCCAAGGACTATAGTTGGACAAACCTTCCAACATGTCCTCAAATCATAGACCAACCGACATCTTTGACATTGTTATTAGTCCTTCAAAAAATAATGTGATTGAGTTCTTATTAGGTTGTACTTTCTGTGCACACTCTAATTCATTGGCCCTTCAGAGTAGCTTTGTGGTGATGGGTTCTAGAAACCCATCAAGCAAGGGGTCTCCCTGATGTGAAGTCATAATTAGACCTCAGATCATTTAGAATAGAAACCTCATTCAGGCTTAAATGCCATATATTATTATAGATTTTCCCTGGCTACAAATTTCAACACAATATATTAATACACAGGCAATCTCGAATTAGAAAGTGAGTATGCCTTGTGAAATGTTCAGTTGTGGATAATATCAAGGTCCTTCTACTAAAAGGGAAGATAAAATTGGGCCCTTTATAGACACGTAATAGTACTATTCTAGAAAAGGCACACGAGCATATACATATGAATGAATCGTTGATCAGCTAGTGAAATAGTTCATAAAGAAGCAACAATTGTTAAAGAGAATACAACTCACCTTCAACAAGATAAGTACCAAATCCACAGAAATAGTTCACTTTCCTTAGTACATATGAAAACAAAAAACATCACAAACATTTAAAGAATAGGCTTACAATATTCATGACATATTCTTGAAAGCGTATTGGCTCAATGAACTTCTAAATTAAGTAAAATTTCCAATATGCCTCAAGATAGTGAACACCAGTAGCCCCAATAGTGGAGCATTAGAGTAGCCGCTTTCTCCTCCAAAAAAACTATCTTTCTCTCTAATAGCTAGTAGGAGGAGCCGAGGTGAAAAGTGCTTTACTTGAGCAATGAGGGTGTATATATAACAAATGGGTTGACCATTCTCCTCCCTTATGACTCTTGGAATACCCTCATGATTTCTTGACTTCTCTCTGACCTTTTTACTTCCTACGTGACTTTTCACATTACATGAATGACTCTTGGACTTCCACTTTACATTATATTTCTCCATTATATAATTTACATAATCCACAAAATGAAGTGGCACATGATGACTTATGACATGAAATCACATAAACTACATGATGACATGGAAAAGTCAAGCCACTCTTAGATATTGCTTCTTTTGATAAGAGATGTATCAAATACTTCATCTTTGTAAGAGATATTTTTTTTTTCCTTATATCCACCCTCCAAAGGGTTGTGAATCAGTATGGATTCTTCATGGGGTCTTGATCTTTGATCTTCTGTTGAAATCTAGTGTTCCTTCGTCTTCTTGCCTGATGATTATCTTAACTCCTTAGCTCCATAGGTGTCTTCTACCATGTTCTCATTCTCCATATCCTTCATCATCATCTTGTCATGACATAATAGAATACCTACGACTTAAATACACCCATGACAAGATGACATCAGTTCGATAACCCATTAGCCTAATATGCTTCATGAAATCATTTGTTAAGGCTGGAAATGGTGACTTGTTAAGTGACTGACTCAGGGATTTTGTAGTTCCAAATGCCAAGGTCCCAGATTGAGGCTTAATACTATGAAATGCATAGTTCAAGATGGTTAGGTTCAAAGGATTGTGCAGTTGCAGGACTTAATGACCCAGGTTGGAGGCTTCGGCCTTGAGGCTATGTAATGCGTAGTTTTAGAGGCCTGGGCAAAGGGGCTGCGTAGTTGAAAGACTCAAGGGCTCGATTTGGGGGCTTGAGCACTAAATTTTCGAACTGTGAAATTCTGGAAGGCAGTGGAGGCTTGGTTATTGCACATTTCAAGAGCTCAAGGCTGAGGCATGAGCCTTGATACTACATAATATAGATTTTAGGCCTAGCTAGAGGGAAATATTGTGCAGTTTTGGAGCTCAGGGGTTGGGCTTGAGCATTGAGATTGTGTTTATCATAGCGAAAACACTTGGCGACACATTGGTAGAACCCCATCTTTTCTGCCTTGGTTAATTCTTTATCGCAGGGTCTATTTCTTCAAGTATTATTGATTCATCATTCAGATTACCATGGAATCCCCACTTACCTCGTGTAAAAACATAGTCCCCTTCATTCCTTTACTCGGTTGAACACAAACATAAGATCAACGATCACACAACATTCGAATTAGGAAATTGTAATGAATTTTACGAGCTTTAGATTTTCATAGTATAGTTTTTCATCTCTAGTGTTTCTTTACTACCAACGGGCACCTACAGACGATACCTTTGACGAGAGTCACTTCGGGGAAACAAGTATTGATCTAATGCTAGAAAGGCCACGACAATACCCCGATAGAGTTTCTTTCTTCACCTCTTTTCACAAGAATTAATTCTCTTCTTTTGTCTTTATTTATTTATTGTATATAGGACTGTGCATGACACTTATTTATTTCATAGGTAGAAGGGACTCAGCTTATTGAGAGAATAAAAATTTGTCCCTTTTAGAGAAGCATATATAAGACCTATGATATTGGTTTTCTCATTTAGATTTTCCCCTTATTCTTATCTACTTGATTGGATCATCTGGAAACATGCATGAGTTTTCCAAGATAGACATGGAGATCATGGTTCAACAAAGGCTTTCCCCACGCAAGGATCATATTTTCCTTGAGAATATCATCAATAGAAAGGTGTAACCATGACAAGGAAGAAGGACGGATGGTTATCCAAATGTTACAATGTCTCAAAGTCCTTTTCTATTTTGACACATTATTTTTGAGCCCAAATAGGACACCTTCATGAAAAGATCTCATTAAACAAAACACAAAACACAAAAGGAAACAAATATAGGAGGACAAAACCAAGGGAGGCTAACCGAAAATATGATGCGAAACCAAAATGAGAAAACACAAGAAAAACAACGAAATGGGCTGAGGATGAATGTGGAGGTAAACTAATATGCAAATAGACCTACTCTTGACCTAACTAGCTAGAAGTTTGGGGGTCCACCTTGTAATGAAATTTCCATTGTAGCCACTCTAGTTGTTCCCAACGTGTAATCACAAATATTTGATCGATTAAAACTAATATAAAACCATGTGAAACATAAAATATAATATTACGCACAACAAATTGAAGATCCTGTCTATCGACGGAAAGATATGTCATAACCACTACTTCTAACCATTTCACACACTTTTACCTTTTTACGAAAAATGTAAGAAGAAAAACCTCGGGGTCTTCTTGCAAATGTATCTTCATCTACATTTTTACTCCTTAGCAAGCATGAGAAAAGGTTGAGAGTTATTATTTATGACGAAGCTTTCCAGGTAATATTCCTCCAACCATTTAGTGATTGGATCATGTAACTCAAAATATTCCTATTGAGAATCTGAAATATTTGAAAAGATGAATTTTCAATTAAAAGCACGGGATCGGGATGAGAATATTGTAAGGAAAATAATTTGATCATATTGTTGAAATTCAAAGAAAATTTCGGCACCCACGCATAGTGCATTAAGCACCTACACTAGGGTGGGGCCCACGGGGGATAAATTTGGTTCATGTCTATTTTAGTTATCCCTCAATTAAGAAGGACAAAAAAAAATTTAATCTAGTCTCTAAATAACTTGTAATAGTTAGCGAGTGTGATAAACTCGGTTAGCTCATGAATTTCAAGTTAGAGGTAGTTGGTGAGGCATGGAGAGTAATTATCGTATGCTGGGGAGTTCAAAATGCAATGGTGCATTAATTAATACGGAGTTTGTAATTAATTTAACTTAGTTAAGTGAGTTAGACTTAGTTTTGCTAGTTGTAACTATTAGATACACTAGTGAGAGATCAAGTGAATTAAATATTAATTAATTCACAATCGGTGATCTCACATGAAATTTGAGGATTTACTATTATTAGATACATGCATGTCGATCCGGTGGAACCCGGTTGAGATCTATGTGAAAGGGAAGTTGACTATCGGTTGTAGGATTATTGGATTTCACCCATGAAACCAAACACCCATTGGAGTACCCATGATACTTGTGCGATTAAAGGAAGGAAAATTTCCTATTCTTTAGGGATTTCATTCATCAAGGATTGCGCAAGAAAGGTAGAAATTTGTCTAGAGGTAGTATTGGCTAAGTATTGGTCGAGTTTATGTATGACGAGTGTGCGACAATTATATGAGTACATGATGGCTCTTGTGAGAATAGTTGTATGTAATTGTTTCATGATTCCATGTTGAATATAAATAGAAGATAGTGGAGTTTTAAGAATCAAGATTTTCTTGGATATACGTGTTGTGGCTTGATTGATTCTTCTTTTGCTTCATGTGATTGGCTATTGTGTTTTTAATTAACGATTGATTTGTAGAAGTGATTGATGTTAACTTTAGTACATTGTTAGATTGAATTGAATCCATGATATACATGCTTGTTGTATAATTTCTACATGGTATCGAGAGCACGGGAAATCACAATTGTGAAGGAGGAGGGCTGAGTTTGTATTTGCATAGAATTCAAATTTGCGGACATACTTTCTTGGTGCTACATCGATTCGAG
Source organism: Pinus albicaulis (assembly GCA_034641835.2). NCBI lineage: Eukaryota > Viridiplantae > Streptophyta > Pinopsida > Pinales > Pinaceae > Pinus > Pinus albicaulis. The sequence continues at coordinate 496,152,971 of CM076576.1, forward strand.
AATCAAAATGGCTTTCAATGTCTTGAGGTTGGAGTATGTACTCAAGGGAATCTCACACTATATTTCTTGGAAGGACACCGATGGGCAGCACTCAAAGACAATGGCTTGAAGGAATTCATTACAGCAATGATGTTCCTAAACCCAATGTGACGGAGATGTTGCAAATGTCTGGATGCATGGAAAAGAAAGTGGCAAAGGCAAGTAGGATCCTATTCGAGGGAGTATGATACCACATTGTCTCAAACATCCATGGGAAAGCCACGCCATATCCAATGTGGAAGGCTTTGATGGATCTATTCCGGAAGCGAAGCGACCACGAAATTACCGCTCCAAAGATAAACTCGGGAAGATCAAGATGGAGAAGGGCGACCGGACGATTAAAAGCACAATATTTTATTAATACCCTTTAAATATGTAAATGTAAGCCAACTGTATATTTACATATGACACATTCAAATTTATATATTGGATATATTGGTGTGATCTTCAATTTTGATATTTCTATTAAAGTCATTATTTCTATTTTCTTTATAATATATAGACTATTTTTCTATTTTCTCACTAATCCTTATAGAAATCGAAGCAAGTAGAGTAAACAACTTGTTTCTAAACAAATCTTTAAAGGAAATTTTAGAGAATGAATACATTTCTAGTTCAGCCACTATGCTTCCATGGATGTGTAAAATTGAGAAGACAGTTGAATCCTTTCATATGTCATAGTCATAGAAAATCATGATTGTTAAGTTAGTTTCCAACGAACAAAATCCTTTGTTTGTTACCATTCAATATTTTATCAATGACACAAAACCCCATATTTCTTATTTCTCTTCAGCGCAAATTATTTCTAAGTCTATTAACATGTCAGGGTCACACTAACTCTTAAACATGAATAAAATTTAAGTGTCTTCTCTTAACTATCATGGAGCTTCAAACATAGATCATTCTATAAAACAATACCCTTAAAAACCAATCACACTAGGGATATTTAACATAATTGATAAAACTAAATTATTAATTTATATTTTAGATATTAATACGTGTAGTGTGTGTGGTTAAGAGCAATGTACTTATTTTATCAATTGCATTTTGTGGAAATTAACATTGAAAATAGCAATATATGCACGGGTGTTTGCAAACAATTTGCATGCTAAATTAAAGCTACTATAACCATCAAGAGAGTGTATAATTTTCTCTTTATCAGGTGTCTAATTTCCATCCATTTCAATTAATTGTAAATAAAAATAACCTTATGGGTAGTCCAAAGGGAGTCATAACCATGAATAAAATGGAAAATATATTTACGAGAATTTTTTTTGTTAATGTCTAAGAATGTTACTGCAGTTACTCATAAACTATTTTTATTTTTATTTAATATATGAACAAAACTTTGTTTTCTGTGTTAAATGGTTCGATTGTAATCCTAGGAAATGGGTTTATTGGTTATGGTCAATATTATTCTATTGCTAAATTATAATTGTCCATCAATTACATTTAGAATGTTAGTCACACATTGATTATGTAGCAGTGTACATTATGAAAGTAACTAGTTGCTGTGTAGTTTATGACATTGTATCTATTACATTATAGTACCAAAACTAAGAAATTGGTAGTTTCAAAACTATGTACATGACATTGTGTTGTGAAAACAAGAAGTTGGTGTGAAGTTGTCTTCTTTCATGGAAGATCTCCATTGGATTATTTTCGTGTTTGATCAAACTAGCTGATATGTATAGCATGCAATGATGGGCTACCCTCTAACAGCAAATCTGAAGGTTTCCACCAATTTCGCTAAAGGTTTCCAGCAGTTTTAATTTTCAAGATTATTTTTTATTATGTTCTGTTGAAAAGATGATTAAATTCATGTATATTTATTAGTCAAAATATCTTTTCAGGACAACAATGCCGTCGAAAGGTACATTTATGTATTATTAGTGAAGAAATCTTTTATGATTAAATTTATGTACTATTAGTCAAGATATTTTTACTACAATAATGTTGTTGAAAGATAATTTATCGGAAGGTACATTTATGTATTATTAGTGAAGAGATTTTTTATGATTAAATTATGTATTATTAGTCAATATATCTTTTAGTACAATAATTGTTGCTGAAAGATAATTTAAATGATTAATTTTAGTACAATAATTGTTGCTGAAAGATAATTTAAATGATTAATTTTATGCATTATTAGTCCAGATATCTTTTGGTATAACATTGTTGTTGGCATGTTGTGAAATATAATTTTAACTTCACTGTAAATATTAATATCATACGGTAAGTGAATTATTGACTCGCTGGTCTGTTACTAAATAAGAATAAAATCATATCCAGTGAACATAGTGAAAAGGCAATGAACCCATAATTGATTGATTGATTTACTTCATTTCATTTCGTGGCTGGAAGACGACAAAACGCTGCAATATTTACTTCATTTCATTTCATTGATGTATTAAAGTTGGAAAAACGCTGCAATATTTGTTGGTGCAATGTCTCCACCAATAACATCAATATTGACCTCAGCCACTGCCTTTATTACAAAAAACAAAAAACCAAACATTAATTTGATGGTGCTTAATATTGATCTCAGCCACTGCCAATCCATCATGGCTGCAAGACGACATTACACAGTGGAATTCGTCGTGGCTGAAAGACGACAACATCCATCACCGAGTTGGACAAACGCTGAAATAATGTATTAAAGTTGGCTGGTCTCCACCAATAATGTATTAAAGTTGATTGGTGCAATATGTCGGACTACCAATGTGACAGAAGAGCACTTTGTACGACTGGATTGAAGATTTAACATATCTACTACGAGCCATCTTCATTATCTTGATTTTTGTTATTATTTGTATTTATGTCCAATGGAGCCTAGCACAACTCCCAACCCTTTCGTTTCTTAAATTCATTTGAAAAAAAAAAGAAAAGAAAAAAAAAAGACGTGATATCACTAATAACACCAAATAGTTCAAAACATAAAATGAAACTTGTGAAACGCTTAAAAGCTTTATTTTTATTTACTTTAATTACTTTATAGAACTTACACAAATCGATTAACAAATTTTTATTAAAAAAATTAAAATAAAGACTATGTCAAACTATTTTATTGTCCGATGTATCATTTTTTCAACATTTATTTAAAAAAATTTGAAAGTGATTTGAATCATGCATCCATGATTTGATATCATTTGACATCATATGATAAAACTATTGAGTTTTATTATTTTTAGGGACAAAATTTTATTAAGTTTAAAGTTCATTATTTCACATCCCTTTATCATTTATCATATTCTGAAGTTAATTTAATGTTAGATAATGGATTCGTAAAAAATAAATAAACACATGAAAATAAATGTGAGCTAAATAAATTTAGACATGAAAATAAATGTGAGCTAAATAAATTTAGATATAATTGGACATAATTTGAGAAATATGATTTTAGGAATTATTTAGTGTTTTGTTACATAGATGTATTGCAATATTAATTTAAATCGATTGTGACAACAATTATATACTTGTAGACCGTAACTTACCGAACTAATGGTTATCCAACCCACCATGTCTCATTAAGTTTTTTCTATGCTCTGATATGAATATGGGTAAGGTTACATTAATTTCTATTTATGGCACCTCGACCCAGCAATCAACACATATCCAAACTCTCTGAAGGATGCATTGTGTTCGTCCATTTAGCATGTAGCTTCTTGAGATGTGGTTCTCCGCAACTTGGCTTATTGAACAGTGCAGATTGGTTTGGGAGGTTAGAGAGAAACTAACCTACCCCTCTCCCGCTTCTGAACCTGAGTTGCATGTCCCTTGTTCCATTTTTTCACTCTCTACTACCAGTACGGGTTTGTTGTTATGTCAGATTTCTTAGCAAGGTTCCATCGACCTCTTGCTCTTCTACAGGGGGAGAGGCGTCGAATCTAGTACCTCGTAAGGTTTCGAGCCTTGGTCTCGTTTTTTACTAAAGTTGTTTGGAATTATTCATTCATTTTTCGCTTCTCTTATAAATGACTGGATTGGTTGTCCATGCAACAATATCCTTTTCTGCGTTCTTTCTCCCAAGGAGATATCAACATCCTAGCTCCTATGTTATGGAAAGTATATATTTACTTACCCAGCAGCTGGGGCTTACGTTCTTTACACTTGGTTTTCCTTTACAGTTCAAGTGTTGGTGATATTTGATTGTAGGTGCAATTTCCTTGACATAGGTTTCCTTAAACAATCATGTTGTTAGTCTCGTGCGTGTGGCCTCCTCATTACTACTCATTGGAAAAAATTACTCTATTTATTCATTGTTATAAGGTTGGCGATTAAAATATCACCCCTATTTTTTTGACTCTGTATAAGCACATTTTCTCTAAGCCTTTAATCAGTTCATACTGGTTATTCTGTCTTCCTAAGAAGTGCCTGACATCTCTTTTGTTGTACTAGGTGTGTATTTTCTCTCTTAGCTTCCGGTTGGGATGTATAGACATAAATATTTTCGAACGATTTTATGGGAAAAACACTATGAGGTTTAGGTTGAATAGTCTTGTCTCTATTAGATACCACTCCTTTGTGACGTTCTTACAGTTAAAATTATAGGTGTTAAGGGTTTATTATTCCTAGGTTGTAAATTGATGGTGCATGATATAGACGAGTCTTTTGTTAATGAAATTGATATGCTAGTCTTTATTAATCCCGAGCTTGAATCTCACTTGTTATAAATATTACATATTATTTTGGCGGAACTCGGAATTATTACTTTAGGATTTATTGGATTTCATTATTGATGGTTATTGTGAATGAAATACGGTTCTTTACGAGGGTTCAACCCTTTTTCGGTCTTGAGTAAATAATCATTCGAAATCTCAATTTTAGTGTATGTTCTTATTTATTTTTACGGTTAACGGTTTCAAGTTAAATCATTATAGAAGTGAAGATAATACATTTTGTTTTATGGTAATTTGTTTTGTCGAGAATTACATGTTAACTTGTTGGCCTTTTAATTAACTAATGTATTTATTTTGTTTCCCATTTCATTCGATGCAATTCTTGGTAAAATTTGGTTAGTGCCTTTGGTGTGAGACAAGAATTTTTACGGGATTTCAATCCCTTGGCCGAGACCACAGAAACTAACCTTTCATTTTTTATAGAACCATAGATTACTAGGTTATTCACCTTCTATTACAACTTGACATTGTTGGTTTAACATGACACCAATTCATAGTTTTATTATGATTAAACTTGCAAAAATGGAATTGTTCCCTTAATCGATGCCTTAACAACGTAGGCGAGGACTAACCCACTTCCCCAAGCTTTACAACTATTAAGATATTTAAATAGTTTACTTTTTCACCCGCGACATGCATAATTTCATAATAGAACCATGGTTCGGTCTATAGTTTAATCGTTGTGGAATAAATTGTTCGCTTATATAGGCTCCAATATTCCAAACTCCCTTTCTTACCTATATTAAGAGTAATATTCCTACTAAAAAATTACTCTATAAATATATCATCAAACCCCGAGAGAAATTATATAATATTTTAAGGGTACTTATCTCAATTCAAGTCGGTTTCGTCAACCTCAAAGCCTAACTACTTGGGGTAACAATACTCCATCGAACCTAGATACAGTCTTCCTCACTGCATCTAGCTTGAGTATAACCTCACACCAATAGTATCTTACGGTAGAACCACATTTTCTAATCATAACTACACTTAGCCTATTTTAGATTATGAACTTCCAAGCTAGTGACTAACTCCACTAGCTAACCAAATCTAGATTTGTTTTGTTTTCTATCGAAGTTTTCCTTGTGAGCGCTCTCCTTTCATGCCTCATGTTCCAATTATCCTCTTGGCTTTCTTTCGATACTTTTTCATGTTCTCCCCTAGAGAGCTTGGGTAGGTAACTACCTCACCTATAAGTTTTGTGTTATCTATGAATGATTTGATCTGAAATAGGTGTGCACCAGAGGAGCAAGGAAAATACGCAAATCTAAAAGATACGAAGTATGGCATCATATGTGCTTATTTGATTTTCTCGTTGAAAATTTCTAAGATCATGGTAGTGATAATGATGCTGCGACATGAATGTGTGATGGTAAGGTTTGTGATGTATGTGTTGTGGTTGCAATGAAGACATGATTCGAGTGATTACATATCTCTACGTTGGTTTGCCTTTGAGAACTAGCGTACATACGTAGATCTCCTTCTAGATAGTCACGTATACATTTTGTGAAAGTTCGGGAATTTGTAAGTAGGTGTCAAGCATTAGAAGCGTGTACATACATGGATGTGTTTTGTAATAGTTGCGTATGCATGCTAGGGTTTTCGATTGTGAGTTGTTGATGATGTTTGATAATTCTTTTTATGTTTTTTGTTATGTTTGTCAATGAAGTACTTATTATAATAATTTGTGTTTGACGGTATTGGTTGGGTTTTAATTGATTATGGAATGGAATGTTGACTAGAGATGATACTACGTAGTCGTATTTGGTTTAGTGATGTTTGACGATTTCAACATGTGATTGTTCGGTGGTAATTTTATTCAAATCTAGTTATCAATGTTTCGAGATCTTTAGGCGGAGTCTTGTTTAGGGTAAGCACATACATGCACGAGGCATGATTGAGAACAATAACATATACTTTATGACATATAATTGATCGGGGTTTGTAGAGAAGATTTGATTTCTCTAATGAACACTATATGGTATGGTATTATTATGAATGAATGTGCATTAATGTGATACGATATGGATTAGTTATGCTTGATTAAGATTGAGTGATTGATTTTATGATTGAGTTGATTTAGTAATTGGGTAGTTGATTTCATTGTTGGGTTTTAATGTTGGAATTGGATCAAGTTTGAAAATTTCTAAAGTGATCCCTGAGGAGCATTCGTTAGAAAGGGGTTTGTAGCTTCCTTCCGGTAGGAGCTAGAAAACTAGAAGGTTGTATCCTTCTACGAATTGGGAGCCTATGTGTTGAAAAGATGCCGCACGGTACAAGATTGTAAGAAGTTTCTCTTTTTAATAAAATAAGAAGACATATATGACAACAATGATTAGTTTTTTCTCCACATTGAGTTTCCACCTAAAATACTAGTGTTCATGTGTTCATATGGTTTTCGTGTGTTGATGTTCTATACGGTTTTAACTACTCATACTTACTAATTAATTGATGAATGATGATAATGATGCAACGATTAATGTTGAAAAAATGATTAAATTAATGATCAGATAAGTTATTTAAATATATGTAGGTTTCTCTAATAACGGTCATGTACGTATGTTACTTTCTGTGTATAACGATAGCGTATATAAATCAATATTAGAAATTGGAATTGAAGTGTGTAAAATATTAATTCACTCTTGCCCCTCTCGGTGCTTTTCCTAACAATTGGTATCGAGCTTGAGTCCTTGAAGAAGCTTGATCACTTGAAGGGAGATTATTGAAGATGATAAATGAGGAGGCGTATCTTCTATCTGCACCATTTTGCAATGGAACGGGCTTGGTTTTCTAGAAAGTTAGAATGAGCGTATGCACGCAGTCACTTGTAGTTATTTTGGGAAATCGTTGAAGGCTCTCACTATCCATCCCTCCATTCCACGGATGAGGCGGGGAAAGAAGTAATATGAGAACAATTTAAAGGTTGTAAATTTTCTTTTGGGAAGTTTTGGTAGAATTAGAATTTTTGAAGGTCATGCATTAAAATATTGCAAAGGATATATGGGACAAGATCATCCAAATATATGAAGGTGACACTAAGGTAAAGAGTTTCAAACTTCAAACATTTATAATTCAATATGAAACTCTCATAATGCATAGTGGTGAAAGTATTGCAAGTTTCCTTCTTTGGGTAGATGAGATTATTAACTCATTGTGAAATCTTCATTGATGATGTAAAATATTCGATCTTTGGTTGAGAAAATACGAAGATCTATAACCCAAAAATTGATTCAAAAGTCTCTTCCATTCAATAAATGCATGATTTCGATAATATTACTATTGAACGACTTCATGGGATCTTAACAACTTATGAAATGAGAGAATAGGGTCCATCAAATATTAGAGAAGAAACATTCAAAGCACTTATAAAGGAAAAGAAAAGGAGGAGCTTAAGGAATCGGACTCATATCAAATGAAGAAAGAGGCAAATTTTGCAAGCTTCAAGTAGGAATTAGAAAATTTAGAGGTAAGCTTCCTATCAAATGCTTTTCTTGTGGAAGAGTTGTTCACTATGTTGCTAAACTCCCTTATAAATAAAACCATGGGAAAGGGAAGAATTATGCAAAAGCAAATGTTATATGAAGGTTTAAAAACAAGAAAAGTTTCTACACACACAAAGATAGTGATGGTGTTTGAAATCTTGAAGAAGTTGAATATGATTAATAATATCAATTACTTCTAGAAATATTGATGGTCGAAAGAGTACTAGTGGAGGAGAATTTTATTTTGGACCTCGCTTGGTGTTGTCTTCAACAAAAAACAAAGATTCATTGCTTTATCTAGTGGTGAGGCGAGAATACATTATTGTTGCATCTTGTTGTACTCAACTTTTATGGATGATGCAAACATTGCAAGACATTCAAATCACTTGTCCCAAACTTGTACCTATTATTTGTGACAATACTAGTGCCATAATTATTTCTAAAAATATTGTCATACTGTTAAACATATTCCAATGAAATGTCACTTTACGAGAGAACAAGTGGTTGAAAAAAAGGTCAAATTGGAATATGTTCCTTCAAAGGAAGCAGATGTAGATATATTTACAAAGCCACTTCCACGTGATTATTTTGAATATCTCGGACAAATAATAGGAGTTATCTTGGCTTCATCATTCTGTTAATTATTTTGATAGATATTTCATGTTCGGGGGAGTTGAGGCTTGTAAATTACTACATTTTACTTTCGTACGCGGATTACATGAAGGACAATCACATATATACTTGAGTTTTGATCTACACAATCATGTATGTTTCTGCGAGATGAAGAAACATTGGGATAGACTCGGGGAAATTCTTTGATATGCTCATTTAGTTATTATTTCTGGTTTTGACGGTAGTAGTTTACGGTTGTTAATGATGCTTATTTTTTACTTAGACATTATATTAATTTATGTGATGATTCTATGAGCTTCCACTATACGACTCTTTTTGATGGCTTTCTTTGTGATGAGCTAGATATGATCAGACTTGACAAAGAATAGTGGCACATGGGAGTTCCTCAATGAATATCTAACACATCATGTTCGATCATACCATATTAAAAAACACCATTAATTTGAGTACATATTGGAAAACACCTCTAAAATTCACATATTTAACCCCCTACCAATATAAACCCAATACACCTTCCCAATTTAAAAAGCCCCTACTTTCAGTATATATTGTAGTTATCAATTTTTTCATTAACTTTTATACCCCTTTATATTTTTTCATTAACTTTGAGCTCCACTTTTTATACTTTCCAATAAATGCATTTACCCCCTATATATTCCCCAATATATTATGTTCATTTTTTTCCTCATTATATATCTCCCAATATGAACCAACGTGCTATGGCATTTCTCATGAAAGCCCCATGGTAGCACGAGGTTGAGAGAGAGCATGTATTATTCTTCTAATAACACATTGTTGTAATTATAGTTGCTTGAGCACTACTTGCTAAATGAGGATATTTTCATTGATTGTTGACATTGATGAACATATATGCTAAATATATTGATGATGTTGTTTCTCAATTCTATGTCTTGTAATATCGAAGTTACTTAGTGATGCTTGAAAGCATTGGTCATATATTGATGTTATTTCGATTGATGCTACATCCTACTTCGTGATGGTGATGAAGATGTTCACATTGCGGATTCCTTTATGGTGTATGACGGTTTTTATGACAATGTGTTGACTTTCTATATACTGTCGGGTCTTTGGTTTTGGTTATAAATGGCATATCTATCTCTTTATGTAAAGATCATGTAAAGATGATCTGGTGGATATTGGTGGCCACCCACCTTGTTATAGGCCATTTTATCACATCCAATCAAAGAAAGCCTCCTAATGGGATCAATCAACATGCAATTCCCCTTTTCGAATCTTGCACAAAATCCTACGTGATGTACCTCATCCCTCACAATTTCAACCCGTAAGTGCACTATACGATCCGGTTGAGGACCAACACTCCTAGAACCCTACTTGGGTGTGTTCACCTAAAACTTGCTCCACGGTGGCTAGCGTTGGTCACCGGCGAGGTTTCCACTCTTTTTCACTTGTGTTGGTTCTATAATTAAGGATAGCAGTGGGATTAGGAAGATTCACCTTCTAGGAGTTTCCGCCATTTCTTTTCCAACTACTTACCTTGGATTGACACTCATATCTTATCCTACCCTACTTTGGAGTTTTCACCACTTATCCTTTGATCCTATCCACTCCATCAAAGGTGGATATAAAGCCCTAAAATGGTAATTGGATAATAACTCCCCAACTTATCCCTCTCTCCTATCTATTTACCCTCTTATATGCTAGAGGTAATGGTTGAGGATTTGGAGAATGATTCTTCCCTTATGTTGTTGCGGCAAGTAGTTATCATCGCATGCATAGGGTTACTATAGGTACATATTGTGACAAAGGAAAGGATGAGTCAAAAACTTGGAGGAGCTCTTCTTGAGTCATTTCCACTTATGGTTGTAATATCCTTCCATTTATATTAATTAAAATATTTCTCCATTTTCCTATATGTGATGTCATTATTTCACCTATTTCAATACTATCGTCTATTGGATAGAGTTTTAGATGATACTACATACATCTCGTAGTTTCTTGCTTTTCATTATCTAATTGTGCGAGGTTCTAATTTTGGCGGTCATAGTTGGAATTGGACCGTCCAAGCTAAGAAAGCGAAGCTTGCAATAGTTTCGGTAGGCCTCACTCTGTCACCTATTTACTTTAAGTAAAAAAATTGGGTTCCTTGTCTCTACGTTGTTCTAGGTTGACCACCAAACCTAGGGGAGATACCTTTGTACGCAATCGTAAATATTGTATAACAAATTGGTGACCATATTGTGGAACAAAGTATACTATACCCTTGGTGGTTTTCCTTGTCCTTTGTGTTTGATTACCTCTTCTTAGCGACTTGAGACCTTTGTTGCATCATCTAACTAGAGAAAAACTGGGAAGTGGCTTCATTCAACCTATTTTGAAATTTTATGTGAAACCTCTTTCCCCGGGCCTAACGCTCCCCTAGTGCCTCGATAGAGTGTTGCACCTCACCCTAGCCTGCGTCGAGTGTTACAAGTATTGGTGCCCTCTCTGCACAAAGAGTTGGTCCTTGTTTTTCCTTGGTTTTTGAGCCTCTCATTCATCAACCTGCTTCCTTGAGTCTTCAATGTCTTGTGGTCTCTCTAAAACCCCCATTCAATTTTCACTTTCGTTTGCTTTCCTTTGATATGAATTTGGTTTCGATTTTTTCTTTGTTCTTATCATTTTCTCATTTGCAAACTTGTCTTATTTTATTTCTAATTGCTTGGATGACTTATTGTTTAAGTCCTCGTTATGAAAAGTATATTTAAATTAGTAATTAAACATTTACCTCTTAGTTTTCATACATTTCAAAAATTAAGTGTGGTACAAAAAGAAAAAAGAAACATTTATTTGGCATTTAGTGTTTGGCATGTCCATTAGATTAGGAATAGTTGCATTGAAAGGAAGATTACATCTTGCATCTTGTTTTTTTCACATTTTGTGTGCATATAGATTGTTTCTTTACTCCTAGCTATATTTTCATTGAAAGAGAAAATATTGTTGTTTTCTCATGCTAGATTTGCATTTTAGGATGTTCGAGGTGACATTTGGTAAGCCATAAAACTACTATAACATAATCAAAGCTAAGCGTAAAATCTATTAAATCAACCTTAAGGAGAATTTGTAACATTAATGCAAACATTTAGAGGTCTAAGCTAGAGACGTCTTCCAATATATGATATGGTATTCTTATGAGTGAATGTGCATTAATATGATGCGATATGGATTAGTTATGGTGGATTAAGATCGAGTGATTAATTTTATGATTCATTTGGTTCGGTAATTGGGTAGTTGATTTCATTGTTGGGTTTTAATGTTGGAAGTGGATCAAGTTTAAAACATTCTAAAAAGTGATCCACGGGCTTGAGTCTTGACAAGGGGTTTGTAGCTTCCTTCCCGATAGGAGCTACAAAACTAGAAGGTTGTATCCTTCTACGGTAGGAGCCTACGTCTTTGGTTAGAGTCTGCCTTTGGTACAAGATTGTAAGTTTCTCTTTTTAATAAATAAGACATATATGACAACAATGGCCGTTTTCTCCCACATTGGGTTTCCACCTAAAATATTTGGTGTTCATGTGTTGATATGGTTTTTGTGTGTTGATGTTATATCTAGTTTTTAAGCGCTCATAGTTACTTATTAATTGATGAATAATGAAGTAATGATGCAACGATTAATGTTGAAAAACAGTGAAATTAATTATCGGATAAGTTATCTGGACATACGTAGGTTTCTTTAATAACGGTCGCATACGTACGCTAGTTTCCTCTATAATAGTAGCGTATATAAAATACATATTAGAAATTGGAAATTGAAGTGTGTAAAATATTTTTTCACTCCCCCTCTTAGTACTTTTCCTAACAATTGGTATCGGAAGCGGGTCCTTCATAAGAAGCTTGATCACTTGAAGGAGATTCATCAAGATGAGAAATCAAGAGGGAGTATCTTCTATACGCACCATTGTTTAATGAAATGATCTTTGTTTTACGGAAAGTCGAGGAATGAGAGCGTATCTTCGAGTCACTTGGAGTTGATTTTTTGGGAAATTGTTGAAGGAGGCTATCGGTATCCATCCTCCATTCCCTTGGATCGGGGCGGGAAATAAGTAATATGAGACCAATTCAAAGGTTGTAAATGTCCTTTTGGGAAGTTTGGCATAATTAGAATTTGTGAAGGTCATGCATTGAAATATTGCAAAGGATATATGGGACAAGACCATACAAATCTATGAAGGTGACACTAAGGTTAAGAGTGTCAAACTTCAAACATTTAGAATTCAATATCAAACTCTTACAATTCATAATGGTGAAAGTCTTGCAAGTTTCCTTCTTAGGGTAGATGAGATTATTGACTCATTGAGAAATCTTGGTGATGATGTAAAATATTAGATGCTTGTTGAAAAAATCCTAAGATCTATAACCCAAAAAGTTGATTCAAAAGTCTCTTCCATTGAATAAATGCATGATTTGAAGAATATTACTATTGAAAAACCATGGGATCTTAACAACTTATGAGATGAGAGAATACGGTCCATCAAATAACGAGAGAAGCAACATTCAAAGCTACTTATAAAGGAAAATAAAAGGAGGAGCTTAAGGAATCGAGCCTACATATCAAATGAAGAAGAGGCAAATTTTGTGAAGAAATTTCAAGTAGGAATTGAGGAATTTAGAGATAAGCTTCCTATCAAATTCTTTTCATGTGGAAGAGTTGGTCACTATGTTGCTAAATTCCCTTATAAAGAAAACCATGGGAAAGGGAAAGGTAAAAGTAAATGTTATATGAAGGTTTAAAAACAAGAAAATATTCTACACACAAAGATAATGATGGTATTTCAAATGATGAAGAAGTTGAATTAGATAAAGAATATCAATTACTTCTAGAAACATTGATGGTCGAAACGGTACTAGTGGAAGGAGCATTTTATTTGGGACCTACGCTTGGTATAATGCTTCAACAACAAAAAATATTCATTGCTTTATCTAGTCTTTGAGGTAGTCACATTGTTGTTGCATCTTGTTTTACTCATCTTATGGATGATGCAAACTTTGAAAGACATTCAAATCCCTTCATCCTCAACTTGTACCTATTCTTTGTGACAATACTAGTACCATATTTTTCCAAAAATCTTAACATGCACTCGAAGAGGCAAACATATTCCAATCAAATGTCACTTTAAACAGAAGCCGGGTGGTTGAACAAGGTAAAGCCGGAATATGTTCCTTGAGGAACAAGCTACAAATATATTTACAAAGCCACTTCCATGTGATTATTTTGAATATATCGGACAAGGAGTTATCTTGGCCCCCATCTTGATATTACGTTAATTATTCGACGAGATATTTCATATTCACGAAATTTGAGGCTTGTAAATTACCACAATTTAATTTTTGTCTTGATTACATGAAGGACGAGTTGCATATATGCACGATTTTTAATCTACAAAGTCATGTATGTTTCTACGATATGAAGAAATAGTGGAACCGAGACTCAAAAGAAAGTCTTTGATATACTTCGGTTAGTTATTATTTGGTTTTTAAGTGATTGGTTATGGCATGTTAATGATGTGATTTTTTTACTTAGATATTATATTAATTTATGGTGTTCTGAGTTTCCACTATACGACTATTTTTATGGCTGCTGCTTGATGGCTTGAGGATATGATCGGACTGAAAAGAGAATCGTTGGCACACGGATTTCACTCAATGGAGCCTCTAACATATCATGTTCGATCATAGCATATTAAACAATACCCTTAATTTGAGCACATATTGGAAAATACCTCTAAAAATCACATTATTTAACCCCTACCAATATAAACCCAATACACCTTCCCAATTGTGGCAATGGATGCCTTTAGATTTGAAATTATATTTGCAAATCTAAAAGCAAGGTTGTTTTAGGCTACTCATTGATGAAATTATTTTGTTTTACAATTACTTTACATGGTAGGGTTTATCACAATAGGAAGAGTTGGGGTTATAATTTTTTGTGAGATGGATATACGATGCTACTTGATGTCTCGTTATGACGAAATGGGTTAGCTACAATTTTATCTTTCATAGCTAGCCAAGGTCAGTAATCCCAAAATTCACCGAAAAGATGGAAAAGTGATATGGTGAGTATGGTAGTTGTGGGCACTACATTGTACGCCCGCATTCTTGCTTAATGCGTGTACGGTTCGTCCGAAACTCGTGTAAATTCTCATAAAAGTTTAGATTTATGTATTTAATGTAAGTACGTGCGCACTTTGGGGATATATGTTTTCCCAATATCTTATGCTCTCGAATATGATTGTATAGTCAATAAAGAGTGCATGTATTTCCACTTGCACCTGAGTGAAGGAATAAAAGAATGATTACCTCTTTTAACTAGGATTATATTTATGGCTAAATTTTGTTATCTTTAATTTAATTATAATCAATATTTTTAAACTTAATAATAATATCTTTTATTTATTAAATAAATATTATATATTATTTAAATATTTTAAACTTAATAATATTATTTATTTATTTATTAAATAAAGATTATTTATTCTCTAAATATTTTTAATTAATATTATGATTTGAGTTTATTTTATTTATAACAAAATATTATATATTTTAAGTTAAATTTATTATTTTAATAATAATTAAAATTTTAATAAATAATTTGATTTCTTTGATTATTAGTATGAAATTATGTAAAATTAAATAATTGAATTATAATTATAATTAATGTTAAAATGATAGATGGTAAAATTTTAAATAAATAAAATAATATGTAAATAAATATTATCAAAATTATTAATATATATATATATATATATATATATATATATATATATATATATATATTCTAAAGTTATGAATATCATAATAAACTCTTTTATTCATTTTATTCCCGAATGAGATCTATGATGGAAAGATATGATTGATCCATTACAATGGAAATAGATTGAATAGATATTCTTACATAGGAAGAAGTGATGGATGAATCTTCAGAAAAATACATACTCGGATTTGAACCAAGATGCTCTCTGCTCTTCCTAAGAAGAGCTAGCGTATCCACAATTTCCCACATATACGCTTCCATAGGATTATACTAGTTTATTTACACCGAATCGTCAATGTTGTAATAGGCATTATACAAGCGAGAGCGAGTGATACGCTGAATATAATATAAGTCAAAATAAAATATAAGTTAGGGCATTAACACTGAAAATTTGAATCATTTATTGTTGGTTGATAGTTATAATGGAGCATGCAGCGCGGCTTGGTATAGCGTGCCATCTTGGGGTGATGGGTACGTGGTTGAATGTTTGCTCACGAAGAGAATGGAAATAGTCACATGCGTTATCGAACAAAGAATATCACAGCCAGATTTTCGCTTACGATGGGAAGATGAATTAGCTAGATTCCAAACAATAAATGGTTATACCATCACTTTCTAATCTTTTTGATTGGATGGTTTGATTATATACATATCTAGAACGAAACTATGTTTCGATCCATGATCTCCCATATGATTATTATCTTGTTGGACTTTCCAATTTTAGGAGAGACATCCAAATATATTGATAGCTCCCAAATGACACATACAAGCTATTACCATCAACCTAATATTACCATATAATATAGGTTATTTAATGAATGAATTGATCCTATTTTGAGGAGATGTAGAAGGGAGTTTCATAAATAGGATCAAATTTCACTAGATTAGTCATCTTATATTTATATATATATATATATATATATATATATATAGATACATATAATTTTAATTATAATAATAATAATTTAACTATATATTTTTCATAATGACATAATAGATTAATAATTTTGATAATATTTATTTACATATTATTTTATTTATTTAAAATTTTACTATCTATCATTTTAACATTAATTATAATTATAATTCAATTATTTAATTTTACATAATTTCACATTAATAATCAAAAGAAATCAAATTGTTTATTAAAATTTTAATTATTATTAAAATAATAAATTTAATATATATATATATATATATATATATATATATATATATATATATATATATATATATAATTAACTTCTCATACGAAAAATATTAATTTTATAAATGTTTTTGTTATTAAAATTTTTGAAAATAATATTTAATATAAACCACACTAACTCTTTAGCTTACTAAAAAGACCACATTAACATTTACACCTTTACGACTAAATAATTTTAGTATCAAAGAAATATATTATTCTAATTTCAAGCCTATAATATTATGAAAACTCGGATCATTTAAAAAATTGTTATTATTTTTTGAATATAAATAAATATTCGAAACATTTAAATATCTTGTAAATAACTTTGAACTTCACGGATATTAAAACAACGAGTGGGTTATGATGAAGATATGGACAATTAATCGTCGGTTTGTTTTATTCATTTTTTTATCGACCCTTATCTTTTAAATAAATATTTGTAATTATATTTTCTAGTTAATTTTTTATATAAAAATGATAAATATTATTTAATTTTATTATTATTATTATTAGTTTATTTAGCTTTAAGGTATTGGGAAGAATTTCCCAACAACCATTCAACGCTTTATATCGGATCAATATTAGACGATTGAAAGTTTTTCTACCTTTAGATGAGAGTCTTTTAAGCTGTTAACTAAATCTTAATTTGTGCGACCTTTGACTTGTTCATTTTTATTAAACCTAGTGAACATATTGCTTTGCATGTAAAGAAATCATCACTTCCCAGTGTTAAAGTTCTCCTTCCAAATGAGGGAATCTCACAGGCATTTGCGATTACTCCATGAAATACGGAAGTTACTAAAATTTTAGCAAATCAATCATCCTGGGTTGTTGTAGATCTTTCATCCACATGGGAAGACATTACTTTGTGTGGGTTTTCTTATCAATTCTAGATTGTACTCGGACCTTAGGGAAATTGACGGAATCGCCCACACGGGGGGAGACTCTTGTGAAGTTGAGAAAATTGCTTGAAACTTCGAAGTCATGAACAAGTTCCATCTTCCTCGAGTAACTACATTGAAAATAAGAGATATGTTTGGATTTCAATGAACTCTTAAGAAAAGTCACTCTAAAAATTTACATGAACACGTAAGATATGTTTTGGATTTCAATGGACTCATAGAAAAATACTCTAAAAATATACAACAGAACATGTAAGATATGTGTAACATCCTCATCAAACATTAGAAAAATATTTACATAATAGTAAAAAAAAAGTCTCATATCCTAACTAACATTCTAATCATATTAATTTATACATCTAACCTTATGTCCAAGCATGCAATAGAATTGTCAATTGAGTTGAAAATATTTTACATATAAATAAGGGTCACTATACTCCTGTAACCCCTTGGGCTAGGCCCTATGTATGGGACCGCATCACTTAAACATAAGTATGGTGTTTATTTTTACAAGCCTGTATTATATCACTTTTCGGTGACCTATCATATACTGCTATGATTTGGGCACAAGACATAACATTGGTTTTTGTATATATATAAATCATATTACAATTGGATTACGGTACTCGAAATATTACATGATTTCTTCTCACACTTAATTTGTCAAATTAAATCTCCGCCCATCTTTGCCATCAATGTCACCAAAGAAGATTTGCAAGGTACAAGTTTGTAGATTCAATTTAATGAGTGTTTAATGATGTACTTACGGGTTTAGAATTTGGGCATTGCTTAGCCCTTGGGTTGTTTTTATGTGAACGATAGTGGATTGGAGGTGGTTGGTGTAACCCTACCCCTCTCAAACCCTAAATCTATGGTCAGGTAGAACGTGTAAGTCCCATCTCCAATTGGTTACATCTAATAATAAAGAGCTCATTCCTTTGGTATTTGGTATGCAAATGTATTGGTTTATGTATGGATTTTATTTTTGTTATATCCATTATATTTATGTTTTTATTATCCTAGTTATAAGCATGTATTTTATCAGTGAGGATGTATGGCTCTATGCATGTTTTTACTTGTAAACTTATTCATAATGTATCTATGGTCAATTAGATTGTATTGCAGCTTATGTTGTAAGGGAGAAATGCTTCTTAGTGATTCTCAAAATAGTATGAGACCCCTATGTTTAAATCTAATGTTTACACTTGTAGATGCAATGATTTTGACATGTTTGACAAAAATTCCCTGTCGTGGAAAGGAAGCGGTCCAAATGAGTTCTGATTATGTTATTGCTTTCGTGCCTTTGTTTTAATGTTATTTATCATCTCCTAAAGTTTCATGAATTTACGGGACGGTGACATAGGCTGCGGGGCTAAAAAGGGTGGCACAAATCTCGGGTTGCGAGGCACGAGAATTGACCAATTACGGCCTTGTTTGCATGCTTGTTGTGTTGTTCACTGCCGGCTATAGGCTCTAGCGCTACCTTGCCTTGGAATGCCTACGACTATGGTCTAAAAGGGTCGCATTTTTGTCTCCCTCGAAGTCCAAGGGTCTTGAAGGTTGGGTTACCTCCTAGGGATGTTGTTGATGTTGTGTAAGGTGTGTTTGTCTTGTTTCCATTGGTTCTCGGTTCCTTAAGGTCATCTAAGGAGGTTGAATCTCATATTAGTAGCCTCTCATCACATGTTTACCCCGATTGATTTGGTTACTTGGGTAGATGTGGGAAAGGTGTGTTACAAATGTAAAATGTTTTATCTATAATAAGAAAGAAGACATAGACGATAACATCGGTGGTGGCTTTATCCACATTGGGTTTCCACCTAAAAAATATAATGTCCCTATATATTGATGTTTTTATGTGTTTTGCTTTCTTGGCTTACATGCACCTAAATTATTATTACTCATGGTTTACTAAATATACAATGATCTATAACATAGTGTTCTGCTAATGAAATAATGATTCAAGGTAGATTTGAAAATGAAAGCATGAACTAAGTAAATTTGAATTGGGAATGATATTGATTCACCCCATCTTACTATTTAACACGATTCTCACCATCTCATAATCTATACTAGTTACCCCAATGAAACTGACTCATCTCAAACCCGACACAATATCATTAGATAGGAGAGTCGCTCCTTCAGCCTACGGCTTGTCATGTGGGGTGGCATTTAAATTATTCTATAATACCAAGTTTATGTTCTCATTCTTATTTCGTAACGGATCTAAAGAGCTTTCCACATATCATGGGCGGTGTTCTTCCTAGACGGGTGAGAGTATCAAAGGCTCTTTACCATTTTAGGATGATCAACTTGGCCCTCCTGTATCCATATCGTCATACACTTCCATCTCCTTGAGGTCGGTGAGCTTCTTGATTTCTTTCTTGGCAAAGTCCCAAATCATGTTCACCATTAGAACAAACTTGATCATTTTCTTACAAGGACTATAGTTGGACAAACCTTCCAATATGTCCTCAAATCATGAACCAACCGACATCTTTGACATTGTTATTAGTCCTTCAAAAATATGTGATTGAGTTCCTATTAGGTTGTACTTTTGTCACACACTCTAATTCATTGGCCCTTCAAAGTAGCTTTGTGTTGATGGGTTCTAGAAACCCATCGAAACAGAGTCTCCATTTGATGTGAGAAGTCGCGATTAGACCTTAGATCATTAAGAATAGGAACCCTCATTGGGAGCTCGGAATGCCATATATTATTATATATTTTCCTTGGCTACAAATTTCAACACAATATATTAATACACGGGCAATCTCGGATCGAAAGTGAGTATGCCTTGTGAAATGTTGATTGTGGATAATATCGAGTCCTTCTACTAAAGGAAGATAAAATTGGGCCCTTTATAGACAAGTAATAGTACTATTGTATAAAAGGTGCACACGAGCATATACATATGAATGAATCGTTGATCAACTAGTGAAATAGTTCATAAGGAAGCAACGATTGCTAAAGAAAATAGAACTCACCTTCAACAAGATAAGTACCAAATCCTGAAAATATTCACTTTCCTTAGTACATATGAAAAAAAAAAAGCTTATCACAAACATTTAAAGAATAGGCTTACAATATTCATGACATATTCTTGAAAGCGTATTGGCTCAATGAACTTCTAAATTAACTAAAATTTCAAATATGCATCCAAGACGATCAACCACCGGTAGCCCAAATAATGGAGCATTAGAGTAGCCCTTTTCTCCTCCAAAAAAACTATCTTTCTCTCTAATACCTAGTAGGAGGGCTGAGGTGAAAGTGCTTTCGCAGGCAATGAGGGTGTATATATAACAAATGTGGTGACCATTCTCCTCCCTTGTGACTCTTGGACTACCTAATGATTTTCTTGACTTCTCTGCGACCTTTTGACTTCCTACGTGATTTTTCACATTACATGAATGACTCTTCGACTTCCACTTTACATTATATTTCTCCATTATATAATTTACATAATCCACAAAATGAAGTGGCACATGATGACTCATGACATGACATGACATAAACTACATGATGACATGGAAAAAATGAAACCACTCTTAGATATTTATTCTTTTGATAAGAGATGTATCAAATACTTCATCTTTGTAAGAGATATATTTTTTTTCCTTATATCCACCCTCCAAAGGGTTGTGAATCGGTATGGATTCTTCACGGGTCTAGATCTTTGATCTTGTTGAAATCTAGTGTTCCTTCGTCTTCTTGCTGATGATCATCTTAACTCCTTAGCTCCATAGGTGTCTTCTACCATGTTCTCATTTACTCCATATCCTTCATCATCATCTTGTCATGACATAATAAAATACCTACGATTTAAATACACCCATAATGAGAGACGACATCGATCCAGATAACCCACTAGTTTAATATGCTTCATGAAATCATTTGTTAAGGATGGAAATGGTGACTTGTTAAACGGCTGACTCGAGGGGATTTTGTAGTTCCAAACGCCTTGAGTCCCGAGATTGAGGCTTGATACTATGAAATGTGTAGTTCAAGATGGTCGGGTTCAAAAGGATTGTGCAATTAACGGGACTTAATGACCCGGGTTGGAGGCTTCGGCCTTGAGGCTGTCACGATGCATAGTTTTAGAGGCCGACCGGAAGGGGTTGCATAGTTGAAAGATTCAAGGGCTCGAGTTGGGGTCTTGAGCACTAAATTTTCAGCGTGAAATTTTGGAAGGTAGTGGAGGCTTGGCTATTGCATAGTTCGGGAGCTCAAGGCTGAGGCATGAGCCTTGATACTACATAATGCGAGTTTAGGCCTAGATAGAGGGAAATATTGCGCGAGTTTTGGAGCTCGGGGGTTGGGCTTGACATTGAGATTGTGTAGTGTGTAGTTACGGGAGGAAGAAACTTCACATTTCACATTTCGAGGAAACAAGGTTGTTTCTTGATGGATGAAATTGCCCAATGCGTAGTTCGAGCTAGGTAAGGAGGTTGAGTGGTATAGTCATATAGTTTCCCAATTTGATTAAGTGTCGATGAGTGAGAGGAAAGATGGGAAAAAAACCTAACTCTTAACATGACCACATTTAGATCACTTGAGGACACAACATAGAACATTCAAAACACATTAACAACATCTTATGCTTAATGCAACCATTTTGTGACAACCTGCATAGCTGAGAATTAAAGATATGCTATGTGACGACCATGACAACACTTGTGTGAAAATGCTTTAAAATTTGGAAAGATACATATTTGCATGGTAAGAACAACTCATTTACACAAAGGTTACCTTTGAAACCACTAAAAATAGCTTTCGTACATTGTGCGACACTCCTACATGCTAAAAAGTCGACATTTACTATATGAAGAGAAAGTGCGGAAACGACACTTGTGATATGCGAATGACGGTGAAAGTGATACATGCCAAAGAAAATATAGCATGAAAAAAACACTAACTAAAGAAGTGAAAGCAAGCGAAATTTACAATCAAAAGCATGAAAATGACACTCATGAAAGCGAAGGTGTGCAAAGCGGCTTCGGTTTGAAAAACTCACCAAAATAGAAGTACAAATGCAACCAAAAGTGAGGGATTGTCGATGATAGTGCGTAACTATCAACATGGGTTGAACATTGCACAAGGATTTTCTTGATGGATTGCGCTATACTTGTTCAAGCTAGCAGTAAAATTGCTCATGAACTTGTTTATGACTAAGTATGTGTGATAAAGTGACTTCAACCAATCAAACGATGACCACGCTAACTTGTTGATCGCAAGATCCATAGTATGCTCCAAAATTCAAGTGTGAGTAAGAATTTTGGAGGGTGTTTGTCATAGTGAAAACACTTGGCGACACATTGGTAGAACCCCATCTTTTACTAACGCGGTTAATTCTTTATCGCGGGGTCTATTTCTTCGGGGAGTATTGATTCATCGTTCAAATTACCATGGAATCCCCACTTACCTCATGTAAAAACATAGTCCCCTTCATTCCTTTACTCGGTTGAACACAAACATAAGATCAACGATCACACAACATTCGAATTAGGAAAGTGTAATAATTTTATGAGCTTGAGATTTTTTCATAGTATAGTTTTTCATCTCTAGTGTTTCTCTACGCAACGGGCACGGACAATACCTGACGGAGTCACTTCAGGGAAACAACTATTGATCGTCTTTGGAAGGCCACGGCAGTGCCACGACGAGTTTCTTGCTTCACATCTTTTCACAAGAATTAATTCTCTTCTTTTGTCTTTATTTATTTATTGTGTATAGGATTGTGCATCGACACTTATTTGTTTCATGGGCAGAAGGGACTCAACTTATTGAGAGAATAAGAGATTGTCCCTTTTAGAGAAGCATACTCATAAGACCTATGATATTGGTTCTCATTTAGATTTTCCCCTTATCCTTATCTACTTGATTGGATCATCCTGAAAACATCAAAACATAAAGACCCGAGTGTAGGCATGAGTTTTCAGATAGTAGACATGGAGATCATGGTTCTTGAAAGGGTTTTCCCCATCTGAGATCATATTTTCCTTGAATATCATCAACCAAAAGGTGTAATGATGACAAGGAAGAAGGGCAGGATGGTTAGCCAAATGTTACAATGTCGCAAAGTCCTTTTCTATTTGACACATTATTTTTTGAGACCAAATAGGACACCTTCATGCAAGTCTCATTAAACAAAATACAAAACAAAAAAAGAAACAAATCTAAGAGGACAAAACCAAGGAGGCTAGCAGAAAATAGCAGTGCGAAACCAAAGGAGAAAACACAAGAAAAAAAAAGCAGGAAATGAATGCGGGATGAATGTGGAGGTAAACTAATATGCAATAAGACCTACTCCTAACCTAACTAGGCCCACAGGGGATTTGGGGTCACATATAATGAAATTTCCATTGTGACCCTCTAGTTGTTCCCAACTTGTAATCACAAATATTTGATCAGTTAAAACTAATATAAAATACATGTGAAACATAAAATATAAGAGCTTGAATATTAAAAAAATTGAAGGTCTTGTCTATCGACAAAAAGATATGTCATAACCAACACTTCTAACCATTTCACACTTTTACCTTTTTCTTTAAAGAAAAATGTAAGAAAGAAAACCTTGGGAGTCTTCTTGCAAATGTATCCTTCATCTACATTTTACTCCTTAGCAAGCATGAGAAAAGGTTGAGAGTTGTTATTTATGACGGAGCTTTCCGGGTAATATTCCTCCAACCATTTAGTGATTAGATCATGTAACTCAAAAAATAGTCCTATTGAGAATCACGAAATATTTGAAAAGATGAATTTTCAATTAAAAGCACAAGATCGGGATGAGAATATTGTAAGGGAAAATAGACCGATCATATTATTTGAAATTCAAAAAGAAAATTTGACACCCACACATAGTGCATTAAGCACCTACCTTCAAGGTGGGGCCCACGGGGATAAATTTGGTTCATGTATTTAGTTATCCCTCAATTAGAAGGACAACAAAATTTGTCAGGTCTCTAAATAACTTGTAATAGTTAACGTAAATTGTGATAAACTTAGTTAGCTCATGAATTTTCAAGTTAGAGGTAGTAGAGTGAGGCATGGAGAGTAATTATAGTTGTAACGAGTTCGAAGTGCGGTGGTGCATTGAGTAATGTAGGTTGTAATCGGTTTAACTTAGTTAAGTGAGTTAAACTCGGTTATTATCGTTGTAACTGTTAGATACACTAGTGAGAGTCAGTGAATTAAATATTAATTAAGTCACAATCGGTGATCTCACATGCAACTAAGTTGCTATTATTAGATACATGCATGTCGATCCGGTGGAGACAAGTTGAGATCTATGTGAAAGGGGTGACTATCGGTTATGGATTCTTGGGTTGAACCCATGCAACCAAACACCCATTGGAGTACCCATGATACTTGTGCAGTTAGGGAAGGAAAAATTTCCTATTCTTTGGGATTTCATTCATCGGGGATTGCGCAAGCATGGTAAGGCATCTAGGGTTGTAAATTGGCCAAGTATTGGTCGGTTTTATGTATGACGATTGTCTGACAAATTATGAGTACATGAAATGCATGAGAATAGTTTGGCATGTAATTGTTTCATGATTCCATGTTGAATATAAATAGAAGATGGTGGGGTTTTAAGAATCAAGATTTCCTCGGGAAATTATCGTATTTGTGGCTTGATTGATTCTTTTTTTACTTCATATGATTGGCGATTGTGTTTTTAGTACGCAATTGATTCATAGAAGTGATTGATATTTAACTTTTGTACATTGTTAGATCGGATTGAATCCATGATATACATGCTTTTTGTATAATTTCTACATGGTATCAGGCTTTAAGAAATCACAATTGTGAAGGAGGAGGTAGGGTTTTGTCATTGCATAAATTCGGGTACGGACATATTTTCTTGGTGCTACGGTGATTCAAATCAAATGGCTTTCAATATCTTGAGGTTGGAGTATATACTCCTAGAAGTCTCACACTATATTTCTTGGAAGGACGGGATGGAGCGATTACTCAAAGACAATGGCTTGAAGGAATTCATTGACAAGCTGATGTTCCTAAACCCAATGTAACAGATGTTGCAAATGCGGATGCATGGAAAAAAGAAAGTGGCAAAGAAACCAAGCGAGGATCTGATAGGGAGTATGATACCACATTGTCTCAAGCCTCCATGGGAAAACCATGCCATATCCAATGGAAGGCTTTGATGGATCTATTCCCGAGAGCAAAAGCGACCACGAAGTTGTCGCTCAAAGATAAACTCGAAATATCAAGATGGTGAAGGGCGACCACACAATTAAAAGCACAATATTTTATTAATACCCTTTAAATATGTAAAAGTAAGCCAATAATTATTATATTTGCATATGACACATTCAAATTTATATATTGGATATATTGGTGTGATCTTCAATATTGATATTTCTATTAAAGTCATTATTTCTATTTTCTTTATAATATATAGACTATTTTTCTATTTTCTCACTAATCCTTATAGAAATCCAAAGCAAGTAGAGTAAACGACTTGTTTCTAACCAAATCTTTAAAGGAAATTTTAGAGAATGAATACATTTCTAGTTCGACCACTATGCTTCCATGGATGTGTGTAAAATGCGAGAAGAGAGTTGAAACCTTTCATATGTCATAGTCACGGAAAATCATGATTGTTAAGTTAGTTTCCAACAAACAAAATCCTTTGTTTGTTACAATTCAATATTTTATCAATGACACAAAACCCCATATTTCTTATCTCTCTTCAGCACAAATTATTTCTAAGTCTATTAACATGTCGAGGTCACACTAACTCTTAAACATGAATAAAATTTGAAGTGTCTTCTCTTAAATATCATGGAGTTTTGAACATAGATCATTCTATAAAACAATACCCTTAAAACAAATCACAGATTTAGGGATATTTAACATAATTGATAAAACTAAATTATTAATTTATATTTTAGATATTAATATGTGTAGTGTGTGGTTAAGAGCGATATACTTATTTTTTCAATTGCATTTTGTGGAAATTTAACATTGAAAATAGCAATAGATGCACGGGTGTTTGCAAACAATTTCGCACTAGAGTGGCTTCTATAACCATCGAAAGTGTATAATTTTCTCTTTATCGGGTGTCTAATTTCCATCCATTTCAATTAATTGTAAATAAACCTTATGGGTAGTCCAAAGCGAGTCATAACCACGAATAAAATGGAAAATATATTTACGAGAATTTGTTTTGTAAATGTCTAGAATGTTAATTACTACTTAAACTATTTTTTTATTTTTTATTTAATATATGAACAAAACTTTGTTTTATGTGTTAAATGGTTCGATTGTAATCCTGGGCAATGGGTTTATTGGTTATGGTAAATATTATTCTATTGCAAGTATAATTGTCCATGAATTGCATTTAGAATGTTAGTCACACAGTTATGTAGGCGTGTACATTATCAAAGTAACTGGAGTGGTGTGCAGTTTATGACATTGTATCTATTACATTATGGTGCCAAAACTAAGAAATTGGTAGTTTCAAAACTATGTACATGACATTGTGTAGTGAAAACAGGAAGTTGGTGTGAAGTTGTCTTCTTTCATGGAAGATCTCCATTGGATTATTTTCGTGTTTGATCAAACTAGCTGATATGTATAGCATGCAATGATGGGCTACCCTCTAACAGCAAATCTGAAGGTTTTCCACCAATTTGAGAGGGACTCACTTGATTCTTTCCATTCAGTGGACGGTAAATTTAATTTTCAAGCTTATTTTTTATTATGTTTTATCTGTCATGTATTTGAAAAGATGATTAAATTCATGTATATTTATTAGTCAAAGGAAATATCATTTTAGGACAACAATGCTGTCGAAAGGTACATTTATGTATTATTAGTGAAGAAATCTTTTATGATTAAATTTATGTAGTATTAGTCAAGATATTTTTTAGTACAATAATGTTGTTGAAAGATAATTTATCAGAAAGGTACATTTATGTATTATTAGTCAAGATATCTTTTAGTACAACCATTGTTGCTGAAAGATAATTTAGATGATTAATTTATGCATTATTAGTCCAGATATCTTTTGGTATAACATTGTTGTTGACATGTTGTGAAATATAATTTTAACTGCTGTAAGTATTAATATCACGTTAAGTGAATTATTGACTCGCTGGTCTGTTACTAAATAAGAATAAAATGATATCCAGTGAAGATAATGAAAAGGCAATGATTGATTGATTTACTTCATTTCATTTCGTGGCTGGAAGACGACAAAACGCTGCAATATTGATGTATTAAAGTTGGAAAAACGCTGCAATATTTGTTGGTGCAATGTCTCCACTGCCTTTATTACTAAAAACAAAAAACCAAACATTAATTTGATGGTGCTTAATATTGACCTCAGCCACTGCCAATCCGTCATGGCTGCAAGACGACGATACGTGGAATTCGTCGTGGCTGAAAGACGACAACATCCATCACCGAGTTGGACAAACGCTGAAATAATGTATTAAAGTTGGCTGGTCTCCACCAATAATATTAAAGTTGGTTGGTGCAATATGTCGGACCACCAATGTGAGAGTGACACTTTGTATGACTGGATTGAAGATTTAACATATCTGCTACGAGCCATCTTCATTATCTTAATTTTTGTTATTATTTGTATTTATGTCCAATGGAGCCTAGCACAACTCCCAACCCTTTCGTTTCTTAAATTCATTTGAAAAAAAAAAGAAAAAAAAGAAGAAGACGTGAAATCACTAATAAGACCACATAGTTCAAAACATATTGTGAAACGCTTAAAAGCTTTATTTTTATTTACTTTAATTACTTCATAGAAATTTACACAAATCGATTAACAAATTTTTATTAAAAAAATTAAAATAAAGAATATGTCAAACTATTTTATTATTTAAAAGAAAATTTGATAGTGATTTGAATCATGCATCCATGATTTGATATAATTTGACATCATATGATAAAAGTATTGAGTTTTATTATTTTTGGGACAAAATTTTATTAAGTTTAAAATTTATTATTTTACATCCTTTTATCATTTATCATATTCTAAAGTTAATTTAATGTTAGATAACAGATTCGTAAAAAAAAATAAACACGTGAAAATAAATGTGAGCTAAATAAATTTAGACATAATTGGACATAATTTGAGAAATATGATTTTAGGAATTATTTAGCGTTTTTTTATATAGATATATTGCAATATTAATATAAATCGATTGTGACAACAAATATATACTCTATATACTTGTAGACCATAACTTACCGAACTAATGGTTATCCAACCCACCATGTCTCATTAAGTTTTTTCTATGCTATGATATACCTATGGGTAAGGTTACATTAATTTCTATTTATGACACCTCAACCCAGCTATCAACACATATCCAAACTCTCTAAAGGATGCATTGTGTTCATCCATTTAGCATGTAGCTTCTCGAGATGCGGTTCTCCGCAACTTGGCTTATTGAACAGTGCAGATTGATTTGGGAGGTTAGAGAGAAACTAACCTACCCCTCTCCCGCTTCTGAACCTGAGTTGCACGTCCCTCGTTCCATTTTTTCACTCTCTACTACCAGTAAGGGTTTGTTGTTATGTCAGATTTCTTAGCAAGGTTCCATTGGCCTCTTGCTCTTCTAAGGTTTCGAGCCTTGGTCTCATTTGTTACTAAAGTTGTTTGGAATTATTCATTCATTTTTCGCTTATCTTATAAATGACTGGACTGGTTTTCCATGCAACAATATCCTTTTCTGTGTTTTTTCTCCCAAGGAGATAACAACATCCTAGCTCCTATGTTATGGAAAGTATATATTTACTTACCCAGCGGCTGGGGCTTACGTTCTTTACACTGGGTTTTCCCTTACAGTTCAAGTGTTGGCTATATTTGATTGTAGGTAAAATTTCCTTGACATGGGTTTCCTTAAACAATCATGTTGTTAGTCTCGTGCATGTGGCCTCCTCATTACTACTCATTGGAAAAAATTACTCTATTTATTCATTGTTATAAGGTTGGCGATTAAAATATCACCCCTATTTTTTTGACTCTGTATAAGCACATTTTCTCTAAGCCTTTAATCAGTTCATACTGGTTATTCTGTCTTCCTAAGAAGTGCCTGACATTTCTTTTGTTGTACTAGGTGTGTATTTTCTCTCTTAGCTTCCGGTTGGGATGTATAGACATAAATATTTTCGAACGATTTTATGGGAAAAACACTATGAGGGTTAGGTTGAATAGTCTTGTCTCTATTAGATATCACTCCTTTGTGACGTTCTTACAGTTAAAATTATAGGTGTTAAGGGTTTATTATTCCTAGGTTGTAAATTGATGGTGCATGATATAGACGAGTCTTTTGTTAATGAAATTGATATGCTAGTCTTTATTAATCCCGAGCTTGACTCTCACTTGTTATAAATATTACATATTATTTTGACTGTAACTCGGAATTATTACTTTAGGATTTATTGGATTTCATTATTGATGGTTATTGTAAATGAAATACAGTTCTTTCTGAGGGTTCAACCCTTTTTCAGTTACTGAGTAAATAATCATTCGAAATCTCAATTTTAGTGTATGTTCTTATTTATTTTTTTACAGTTAACAGTTTCAAGTTAAATCATTATGGAAATTACGAAGATAATACATTTTTGTTTATGAACAATTTGTTTTGTCGAGAATTACATGTGCTTGTTGGCCTTTTAATTAACTAATGTATTTATTTTGTTTCCCATTTCATTCTGATGCAATTCTTGGTAAAATTTTCCGTTGGTCTTCACTTTGGTGAGACAAGGAATTTTTCTGGATTTCCAATCCCTTGGCCAGACCTAGAAACTAACCTTTCATTTTATAGAACCATAGATTACTAGGTTATTCACCTTCTATTACAACTTCACATTGCTGGTTTAACATGACACCAATTCATAGTTTTATTATGATTAAACTTGCAAAAATGGAATTGTTCCCTTAATCGATGCCTTAACAACAATAGGCCAAGGACTAACCCACTTCCCCAAGCTTTACAACTATTAAGATATTTAAATAGTTTACTTTTTCACCCGCGACATGCATAATTTCATAATAGAACCATGGTTCGGTCTATAGTTTAATCGTTGTGGAATAAATTGTTCGCTTATATAGGCTCCAATATTCCAGACTCCCTTTCTTACCTATATTAAGAGTAATATTCCTACTAAAGAATTACTCTATAAATATATCATCAAACCCAGAGAAATTATATAATATTTTAAGGGTACTTATCTCAATTCAAGTCGGTTTCGTCAACCTCAAAGCCTAACTACTGGGGTAACAATACTCCATCGAACCTAGATACCAGTCTTCCTCACTGCATCTACCCCCGATATAACCTCACACCAATAGTATCTTACAGGGTAGAACCACATTTTCTAATCATAACTACACTTAGCCTATTTTAGATTATGAACTTCCAAGCTAGTGACTAACTCCACTAGCTAACCAAATCTAGATTTTTTTCGTTTTCTATCGAAGTTTTCCTTCTGAGCGCTCTCCTTTCATGCCTCATGTTCCAATTATCCTCTTGGCTTTCTTTCGATACTTTTTCATGTTCTCCCCTAGAGAGCTTGGGTAGGTAACTACCTCACCTGTAAGTTTTGTGTTATCTATGAATGATTTGATCTGAAATAGGTGTGCACCAAGGAGCAAGGAAAATACGCAAATCTAAAAGATCTGAAGTATGGCATCATATGTGCTTATTTGATTTTCTCGTTGAAAATTTCTAAGATCTGTGGTGATAATGATGCTCTGACATGAATGTGTGATGGTAAGGTTTGTGATGTATGTGTTGTGGTTGCAATGAAGACATGATTCAGTGATTACATATCTCTACGTTGGTTTGCCTTTGAGAAGTAGCGTACATACGTAGATCTCCTTCTAGATAGTCACGTATACATTCTGTGAAAGTTCAGAATTTGTAAGTAGGTGTCAAGCATTAGAAGCGTGTACATACATGGATGTGTTTTGTAATAGTTGCGTATGCATGCTAGGGTTTTTCAGTGTGAGTTGTTGATGATGTTTGATAATTCTTTTTATGTTTTTTGTTATCTGTCAATGAAGTACTTATTATAATAATTTGTGTTTGACAGTATTGGTTGGGGTTTAATTGATTATGGAATGGAATGTTGACTAGAGATGATACTACTGTGTGGTGATCTGTATTTGGTTTAGTGATCTGTGACGATTTCAACATGTGATTGTTTCAGTGGTAATTTTATTCAAATCTAGTTATCAATGTTTCGAGATCTTTAGGCAGGTCTTGTTTGGGGTAAGCACATACATGCACAGGCATGATTCAGAACAATAACATATACTTTCTGACATATAATTGATCAGGGTTTGTAGAGAGAAGATTTGATTTCTCTAATGAACACTATATGGTATGGTATTATTATGAATGAATGTGCATTAATGTGATCTGATATGGATTAGTTATGCTTGATTAAGATTGAGTGATTGATTTTATGATTCAGTTGATTTAGTAATTGGGTAGTTGATTTCATTGTTGGGTTTTAATGTTGGAATTGGATCAAGTTTGAAAATTTCTAAAAAGTGATCCACAAGGAGCATTCGTTAGAAAGGGGTTTGTAGCTTCCTTCCAGTAGGAGCTAGAAAACTAGAGAAGGTTGTATCCTTCTACAGGTAGGGGCCTATGTGTTGAAAAGAGTCTGCACCAGTACAAGATTGTAAGAAGTTTCTCTTTTTAATAAAATAAGAAGACATATATGACAACAATGGTCGTTTTCTCCCACATTGAGTTTCCACCTAAAATACTAGTGTTCATGTGTTCATATGGTTTTCGTGTGTTGATGTTCTATCTGGTTTTTAACTACTCATACTTACTAATTAATTGATGAATGATGAAGTAATGATGCACTGATTAATGTTGAAAAAATGATTAAATTAATGATCAGATAAGTTATTTAAATATATGTAGGTTTCTCTAATAACAGTCATGTACGTATGTTACTTTCCTGTATAACAGTAGCGTATATAAATCAATATTAGAAATTGGAATTGAAGTGTGTAAAATATTAATTCACTCTGCCCCTCTCAGTGCTTTTCCTAACAATTGGTATCAGAGCAGGTCCTTCAGAAGAAGCTTGATCACTTGAAGGGAGATTCATCAAGATGATAAATGAGGAGGGCGTATCTTCTATCTGCACCATTTTTTAATGGAACGAACTTGGTTTTCTAGAAAGTTAGAATGAGAGCGTATCTGCAGTCACTTGTAGTTTATTTTTGGGAAATCGTTGAAGGAGGCTCTCACTATCCATCCTCCATTCCCACAGATGAGGCAGGAAAGAAGTAATATGAGAACAATTTAAAGGTTGTAAATTTTCTTTTGGGAAGTTTGGTAGAATTAGAATTTTTGAAGGTCATGCATTAAAATATTGCAAAGGATATATGGGACAAGATCATCCAAATATATGAAGGTGACACTAAGGTAAAGAGTTTCAAACTTCAAACATTTATAATTCAATATGAAACTCTCATAATGCATAGTGGTGAAAGTATTGCAAGTTTCCTTCTTTGGGTAGATGAGATTATTAACTCATTGTGAAATCTTGGTGATGATGTAAAATATTCGATGCTGGTTGAGAAAATACGAAGATCTATAACCCAAAAAATTGATTCAAAAGTCTCTTCCATTCAATAAATGCATGATTTCGATAATATTACTATTGAACAACTTCATGGGATCTTAACAACTTATGAAATGAGAGAATATGGTCCATCAAATATTAGAGAAGAAACATTCAAAGCTACTTATAAAGGAAAAGAAAAGGAGGAGCTTAAGGAATCAGACTCATATCAAATGAAGAAGAGGCAAATTTTGTGAAGAAATTCCAAGTAGGAATCAGAAAATTTAGAGGTAAGCTTCCTATCAAATGCTTTGCTTGTGGAAGAGTTGTTCACTATGTTGCTAAACTCCCTTATAAATAAAACCATGGGAAAGGGAAGAATTATGCAAAAGCAAATGTTATATGAAGGTTTAAAAACAAGAAAAGTTTCTACACACACAAAGATAGTGATGGTGTTTGAAATGCTGAAGAAGTTGAATATGATTAAGAATATCAATTACTTCTAGAAATATTGATGGTCGAAAGAGTACTAGTGGAGGAGAATTTTATTTTGGACCTCGCTTGGTGTTATGCTTCAACAAAAAACAAAGATTCATTGCTTTATCTAGTGGTGAGGCAGAATACATTATTGTTGCATCTTGTTGTACTCAACTTTTATGGATGATGCAAACATTGCAAGACATTCAAATCACTTGTCCCAAACTTGTACCTATTATTTGTGACAATACTAGTGCCATAATTATTTCTAAAAATATTGTCCTGCACTCATAAACCAAACATATTCCAATGAAATGTCACTTTCTGAGAGAACAAGTGGTTGAAAAAAAGGTCAAATTGGAATATGTTCCTTCAAAGGAACAAGATGTAGATATATTTACAAAGCCACTTCCACGTGATTATTTTGAATATCTCGGACAAATAATAGGAGTTATCTTGGCTTCATCATTCTGTTAATTATTTTGACAGATATTTCATGTTCAGGGGGAGTTGAGACTGTAAATTACTACATTTTACTTTCTGTACGGAGATTACATGAAGGACAATCACATATATACTTGAGTTTTGATCTACACAATCATGTATGTTTCTCTGAGATGAAGAAACATTGGGATAGACTCAGGGAAAGTCTTTGATATGCTCGATTTAGTTATTATTTCTGGTTTTGACAGTGACTGGTTACAGTCTGTTAATGATGCTTATTTTTTACTTAGACATTATATTAATTTATGATGATTCATGAGTTTCCACTATACGACTCTTTTTGATGGCTTTGCTGCTTGATGAGCTAGATATGATCAGACTTGACAAAAGAATAGCTGGCACATGGGAGGTTCACTCAATGAATATCTAACACATCATGTTCGATCATAACATATTAAAAAACACCATTAATTTGAGTACATATTGGAAAACACCTCTAAAATTCACATATTTAACCCCCTACCAATATAAACCCAATACACCTTCCCAATTTAAAAAGCCCCTACTTTCAGTATATATTGTAGTTATCAATTTTTCATTAACTTTTTTATACCCCTTTATATTTTTTCATTAACTTTGAGCTCCACTTTTTATACTTTCCAATAAAAACCATTTACCCCCTATATATTCCCCAATATATTATTTCATTTTTTCCTCATTATATATCTCCCAATATGAACCAACGTGCTATGGCATTTCTCCCGCAGAGAAGCCCCCATGAGCTGGCACAGGTTCAGAGGGAGCATGTATTATTCTTCTAATAACACATTGTTGTAATTATAGTTGCTTGAGCACTACTTGCTAAATGATGATATTTTTCATTGATTGTTGACATTGATGAACATATACGCTAAATATATTGTTGATGATGTTGTTTCTCAA
Source organism: Pinus albicaulis (assembly GCA_034641835.2). Classification (NCBI taxonomy): domain Eukaryota; kingdom Viridiplantae; phylum Streptophyta; class Pinopsida; order Pinales; family Pinaceae; genus Pinus; species Pinus albicaulis. The sequence continues at coordinate 496,188,115 of CM076576.1, forward strand.
TTCTATGTCTTGTAATATCGAAGTTACTTAGTGATGCTTGAAAGCATTGGTCATATATTGATGTTATTTCAGATTGATGCTACATCCTACTTCGTGATGGTGATGAAGATGTTCACATTGCAGATTCCTTTATGGTGTATGACGGTTTTTTATGACAATCATGGTATTTCTACCTCACTATTCAGGTCTTCGGTTTTGGTTATAAATGGCATATCTTTCTCTTTATGTAAAGATCATGTAAAGATGATCTAGGTGGATATTGGTGGCCACCCACCTTGTTATAGGCCATTTTATCACATCCAATCAAAGAAAGCCTCCTAATGGGATCAATCAACATGCAATTCCCCTTTTCAAGATCTTGCACAAATCCCTACGTGATGTACCTCTCATCCCTCACAATTTCAACCGTAAAGTGCACTATCTGATCCAGTTTGAGGACCAACACTCCCTAGAACCCTACTTGGGTGTGTTCACCTACAACTTGCTCCACGGTGGCTAGCGTTGGTCACCAGCAGGTTTCCCTCTTTTTCACTTGTGTTGGTTCTATAATTCTGGGATAACGAGTGGGATTCCGGAAGATTCACCTTCTAGGAGTTTCCAGAATTTGTTTCAACTACTTACCTTGGATTGACACTCATATCTTATCCTACCCTACTTTGGAGTTTTCACCACTTATCCTTTGATCCTATCCCTCCATCAAAGGTGGATCTGAAGCCCTAAAATGGTAATTGGATAATAACTCCCAACTTATCCCTCTCTCCTATCTATTTACCCTCTTATATGCTAGAGGTAATGGTTGAATTTGGAGAATGATTCTTCCCTTATGTTGTTGCAGCAAGTAGTTATCATCGCATGCATAGGGTTACTATAGGTACATATTGTGACAAGGAAAGGATGAGTCAAAAACTTGGAGGAGCTCTTCTAGAAGATCAATTTCCACTTATGGTTGTAATCTCCCATTTATATTAATTAAAATATTTCTCTATTTTCCTATATGTGATGTCATTATTTCACCTATTTCAATACTATGTTGATCTATTGGATAGAGGTTTTAGATGATGCTACATACATCTCGTAGTTTCTTGCTTTTCATTATCTAATTGTGCAGGTTCTAATTTTGGCAGTCATAGTTGGAATTGGACCGTCCAAGCTAAAGAAGTGAAGCTTGCAATAGTTTCCAGGTAGGCCTCACTCTGTCACCTATTTACTTTAAGTAAAAAAATTGGGTTCCTTGTCTCTCTGTTGTTCTAGGTTGACCACCAAACCTAGGGGAGATACCTTTGTCCGCAATCGTAAATATTGTATAACAAATTGGTGACCATATTGTGGAACAAAGTATACTATACCCTTGGTGGTTTTCCTTGTCCTTTGTGTTTGATTACCTCCTTGACAGACCTTTGTTGCATCATCTAACTAAGAAAAAACCTAGGAAGTGGCTTCATTCAACCTATTTTGAAATTTTTATGTCAGAAACCTCTTTCCCAGGCCTAACGCTCCCCTAGTGCCTCTGATAGAGTGTTGCACCTCACCCTAGCCTACTCTGTCCCAGTGTTACAAAGCACTGGTGCCCTCTCTGCACAAGAGTTGGTCCTTGTTTTTGCAGAAATTTTTCCTTGGTTTTTGAGCCTCTCATTCATCAACCTTCTTCCAACTGAGCTTCCTTGAGTCTTTAGTGTCTTGTGGTCTCTCTAAAACCCCCATTCAATTTTCACTTGCGTTTGCTTTCCTTTGATATGATTTGGTTTCGATTTTTCTTTGTTCTTATCATTTTCTCATTTGCAAACTTGTCTTATTTTATTTCTAATTGCTTGGATGACTTGTTGTTTAAGTCCTCGTTATGAAAAGTATATTTAAATTAGTAATTAAACATTTGCATCTTAGTTTTCTTCATTTCAAAAATTAAGTGTGGTGAAAAGAAAAAACATTTATTTGGCATTTAGTGTTTGGCATGTCCATTAGATTAGGAATAGTTGCATTGAAAGGAAGATTACATCTTGCATCTTGTTTTTTTCACATTTTGTGCTGCATATTGATTGTCTCTTCCCTCCCTAGCTATATTTTCATTGAAAGAGAAAATATTTTTGTTTTCTCATGCTAGATTTGCATTTTAGGATGTTCAGGTGACATTTGTGGTAAGCCATAAAACTATAACATAATCAAAGCTAAACTGTAAAATCTATTAAATCAACCTTAAGGAGAATTTGTAACATTAATGCAAACATTTAGAGGTCTAAGCTAGAGACGTCTTCCAATATATGATATGGTATTCTTATGAGTGAATGTGCATTAATATGATCTGATATGGATTAGTTATGGTGGATTAAGATCGAGTGATTAATTTTATGATTCATTTGGTTCAGTAATTGGGTAGTTGATTTCATTGTTGGGTTTTAATGTTGGAAGTGGATCAAGTTTGAAACATTCTAAAAAGTGATCCACAAGGAGCAGTCTTCAGCAAGGGGTTTGTAGCTTCCTTCCAATAGGAGCTACAAAACTAGAGAAGGTTGTATCCTTCTACAGGTAGGAGCCTACGTGCTGGTTAGAGTCTGCACTGGTACAAGATTGTAAGAAGTTTCTCTTTTTAATAAATAAGAAGACATATATGACAACAATGGCCGTTTTCTCCCACATTGGGTTTCCACCTAAAATACTGGTGTTCATGTGTTGATATGGTTTTTGTGTGTTGATGTTATATCTAGTTTTTAACTGCTCATAGTTACTTATTAATTGACGAATAATGAAGTAATGATGCACTGATTAATGTTGAAAAAATGATGAAATTAATTATCAGATAAGTTATCTGGACATACGTAGGTTTCTTTAATAACAGTCGCATACGTACGCTAGTTTCCTCTATAATAGTAGCGTATATAAAGCCATATTAGAAATTGGAAATTGAAGTGTGTAAAATATTTTTTCACTCCCCCCCTCTCAGTACTTTTCCTAACAATTGGTATCAGAGCAGGTCCTTCATAAGAAGCTTGATCACTTGAAGGGAGATTCATCAAGATGAGAAATCAAGAGGGAGTATCTTCTATCTGCACCATTGTTTAATGAAATGATCTTTGTTTTCTGGAAAGTCAGAATGAGAGCGTATCTTCAGTCACTTGGAGTTGATTTTTGGGAAATTGTTGAAGGAGGCTATCAGTATCCATCCTCCATTCCCGCAGATCAGGCGGGAAATAAGTAATATGAGACCAATTCAAAGGTTGTAAATGTCCTTTTGGGAAGTTTGGCATAATTAGAATTTGTGAAGGTCATGCATTGAAATATTGCAAAGGATATATGGGACAAGACCATACAAATCTATGAAGGTGACACTAAGGTTAAGAGTGTCAAACTTCAAACATTTAGAATTCAATATCAAACTCTTACAATTCATAATGGTGAAAGTCTTGCAAGTTTCCTTCTTAGGGTAGATGAGATTATTGACTCATTGAGAAATCTTGGTGATGATGTAAAATATTCGATGCTTGTTGAAAAAATCCTAAGATCTATAACCCAAAAAGTTGATTCAAAAGTCTCTTCCATTGAATAAATGCATGATTTGAAGAATATTACTATTGAAAAACTTCATGGGATCTTAACAACTTATGAGATGAGAGAATACGGTCCATCAAATAACAGAGAAGCAACATTCAAAGCTACTTATAAAGGAAAATAAAAGGAGGAGCTTAAGGAATCAGGCTACATATCAAATGAAGAAGAGGCAAATTTTGTGAAGAAATTTCAAGTAGGAATTGAGGAATTTAGAGATAAGCTTCCTATCAAATTCTTTTCATGTGGAAGAGTTGGTCACTATGTTGCTAAATTCCCTTATAAAGAAAACCATGGGAAAGGGAAGAATTCTGCAAAAGTAAATGTTATATGAAGGTTTAAAAACAAGAAAATATTCTACACACACAAAGATAATGATGGTATTTCAAATGATGAAGAAGTTGAATTAGATAAAGAATATCAATTACTTCTAGAAACATTGATGGTCGAAACAGTACTAGTGGAGGAGCATTTTATTTGGGACCTCGCTTGGTATAATGCTTCAACAACAAAAAAATATTCATTGCTTTATCTAGTACTAAGGTAGTCTATGTTGTTGTTACATCTTGTTTTACTCAACTTCTATGGATGATGCAAACTTTGAAATACATTCAAATCACTTGTCCTCAACTTCTACCTATTCTTTGTGACAATACTAGTGCCATAATTATTTCCAAAAATCTTAACATGCACTCAGAAACCAAAAATATTCCAATCAAATGTCACTTTCTGAGAGAACAGGTGGTTGAGCAAAAGGTCAAACTGGAATATGTTCCTTCAAAGGAACAAGCTACAAATATATTTACAAAGCCACTTCCATGTGATTATTTTGAATATATCAGACAAAAAAAAAGGAGTTATCTTGGCTTCATCACTGTTAATTATTCTGATAGATATTTCATGTTCACGGGGAGTTGAGACTGTAAATTACTACAATTTAATTTCTGTACACGGATTACAGGAAGGACAATTTCATATATGTGTGATTTTTTATCTACACAGTCATGTATGTTTCTCTGAGATGAAGAAATAGTGGGAAAGACTCAGGGAAAGTCTTTGATATGCTTCAGTTAGTTATTATTTCTATTTTTTACAGTGATTGGTTATAGTATGTTAATGATGCTTAGTTTTTACTTAGACATTATATTAATTTATGATGATTCATGAGTTTCCACTATATGACTCTTTTTGATGGCTTTGCAGCTTAATGAGCTGGATATGATCAGACCTAAAAAGAGAATAGTTGACACACAGGGATTTCACTCAACGAACCTCTAACATATCATGTTCGATCATAGCATATTAAACAATACCCTTAATTTGAGCACATATTGGAAAATACCTCTAAAAATCACATTATTTAACCCCTACCAATATAAACCCAATACACCTTCCCAATTGCTTTGGCAATGGATGCCTTTGATTTGAAATTATATTTGCAAATCTAAAAGCGAGGTTGTTTTAGACTACTCATTGATCGAGAAATTATTTTTGGTTTACAATTACTTTACATGGTAGGGTTTATCACAATAGGAAGAGTTGGTGGTGTAAAAGTTTTTGGCAGATGGATATACAGTGCTTTACAATGTCTCGTTATGGCGAAATGGGTTAGCTTCTAGTTTATCTTTCATAACTGCCAAGGTCCATTAATCCAAAATTCACTAAAAGATGGAAAAGTGATATGGTGGTATGGTAGTTGTGGGCACTACATTGCTGCTTCTGCATTCTAGCTTAATGCGACCTTGGTTGGAGTCTGAGCTTGGTGGAAATTCTCATAAAAGTTTAGATTTATGTATTTCCAATGTAGTGTAGTGCGCACTTTGGGGATATATGTTTTCCCAATGTATTATACTCTCGAATCTCGATTATATAGTCAATAAAGAGTTCATGTATTTCCACTTGCACCTCGAGTGAAGGGTCAAAGAATGATTACCTCTTGCCGGATTATATTTATGGCTAAATTTTGCTATCTTTAATTTAATTATAATCAATATTTTTTTAAACTTAATAATAATATCTTTTATTTATTAAATAAATGTTATATATTATGTAAATATTTTTTAAATTTAATAATATTATTTTTTATTTATTAAATAAAAGTTATATATTATCTAAATATATTTTTAATTAATATTATGATTTGAGTTTATTTTGTTTATGACAAAATATTATATATTTTAAGTTAAATTTATTATTTGAATAATAATTAAAATTTTAATAAATAATTTGATTTCTTTGATTATTAATATTAAATTATGTAAAATTAAATAATTTAATTATAATTATAATTAATGTTAAAATGATAGATAGTAAAATTTTAAATAAATAAAATAATATGTAAATAAATATTATCAAAATTATTAATCTATTATGTCATTATGAAAAAATATAGTTAAATTATTATTATTATAATCAAAATTATATTTATATATATATATATATATATATATATATATATAACTCTAAAATTAACTTCCCATTTGAAAAATATTAATTTTATAAACGTTTTTGTTATTAAAATTTTTGAAAATAATATTTAATATAAACCACACTAACTCTTTAGCTTACTAAAAAGACCACATTAAAATTTACTCCTTTACCTGACTAAATAATTTTAGTATTAAATAAATATATTATTCCTAATTTCAAGCCTATAATATTAACAAAACTCCAGATCATTTAAAAATTTGTTATTATATATATATATAATTAACTTCTCATCTCAGAATATTAATTTTATAAACGTTTAAATTAAAAAAAAAAAAATTGAAAATAATATTTAATATAAACCACACTAACTCTTTAGCTTACTAAAAAGACCACATTAACATTTACACCTCTAGCTAACTAAATAATTTTAGTATCAAATAAATATTATTCCTAATTTCGAGCCTATAATATTAACAAAACTCCACATCATTTAAAAATTTGTTATTATTTTTTTTGACTCTTTAGCTTACTAAAAATACTTTACATTAAAATTTACAACTTTACCGACCAAATAATTTTAGTATCAATAAATATATTATTCCTAATTTCAACCCTATAATATTAACAAAACTCCAGATCATTTAAAAATTTGTTATTATTTTTTTTTAATTTAAATAAATATTCTAAACATTTCAATATTTTGTAAATAACTTTGAACTACTTAATATTAAAACGACAGGGTCAAGCTATGATGAGATATGGAATACCTACGATTGTTTTTATTCATTTTGAGTATCGTTCTATCTTTTAAATAAATATTTGTAATTATATTTTCTAGTTAATTTTTATATAAAAGAAATGATAAATATTATTTAATTTTATTATTGTTATTATTATTTTATTTAGATTTAGGGTATTTGGAAGAATTTCCCAACAACCATTCAACGCTTTACTGTATCAGATCCAATGTTAGACGATTGAAATTTTTTCTACCTTTAGATGAGAGTCCTTTAACTGTTAACTAAATTTTAATTTGTGCAACCTTTAAACTTGTTCATTTTTATTAAACCCATGAACATATTGCTTTGTCTGTAAAGAAATCATCAATTATGAGTGTTAAATTTCTCCCTTCCAAATGAGGAATCTGATGAGGATTTGCAATTACTCCATGAAATACTGTAAGTTACTAAAATTTTAGCAAATCAATCATCCTATGTTGTTGTAGATCTTTCATCCACATGGGAAGACATTACTTTGTGTGGGTTTTTTTCTTATCCACTTCTATATTGTACTCAGACCTTAGGAAATTGACAGAATCACCACAACAGACTCTTGTGAAGTTGCTATGAAAATTGTTTCAAACTTTGAAGTCATGAAAAATTTCCATCTTCCTCAGTAACTACATTGAAAATGTGAGATATGTTTTTGGATTTCAATGAACTCCTAAGAAAATTCACTCTAAAAATATACACTGAACACGTAAGATATGTTTTTGGATTTCAATGAACTCCTAAGAAAGGTCACTCTAAAAATCTACATTGAACATGTAAGATATGTGTAACATCTACTCATCAAACGTTAGAAAAATATTTACATAACAGTAAAAAAAATTCTTTCATATCCTAACTAACATTCTAATCATATTAATTTAACCATCCTAACCTTGTGTCTAAGCATGCAATAGAATTGTTAATTGAGTTGAAAATATTTTACATATAAATAAGGGTCACTATACTCCCGTAACCCCTTGGGCTAGGCCCTAAGTATGAGACTGCATCACTTAAACATAAGTATGGTGTTTATTTTACAATCGTATTATATCACTTTTCGATGACCTATCATATCTGCTATGATTTGGGCACGAGACATAACATTGGTTTTGGTATATATATAAATCATATTACAATTGGATTACCTTACTCGAAATCTTTCATGATTTTGTCTCACACTTAATTTGTCAATTAAATCTCCTGCCATCATGTCACTGGAGAAGATTTGCGAGGTACAACTGTAGATTCAATTTAATGAGGGTTTAATGATGCACTTACGGGTTTGGAATTTGGGCATTACTTAGCCCTTGGGTTGTTTATTTATCAACGAATGATAGTGGATTGTAGGTGGTTAGGGTGTAACCCTACCCCTCTCAAACCCTAACCATCTCATCTGTGTCGCTCCTTTGCCGACTCTGCAACTCCCACCGCCATGACTATTCCTCTGAATGTTCTGTGTTGTAACAAGGTATGCACCCTCTCGTCCTTACCTGTCTACATGATAACGTCATTTTTTTAGTCTTTGTCTTATGACTTCGCACAGTTGTTCGTTCTCCACAGAGCTAAGGGTTTTTCTTTCATTTCCGCTTCCAGTTTTCAAAGCTTAGTTTGTCTGCACTTTGGTCTTGTCACCGTGATGAAACTTTGTTCTCTGTCCGAGGTATTGCTTCAGTTGGAGACGCCCGCATGAATACCACGATTCTGGGTTTAGGTAAATGTTCATATCAGTGGAAATGTTTATGGCACTAGCTTACATTACTAATTCCTATAAATGTATTTTATTGACCCTGTGCCTTATTTTGTTTTGACAGGTTTGTGATGCCCATGTAAATGAGGTAATTTTCTTATGAGAAACATGTTTATAAACCCATTTTTTGCCTTTCTTTCCTCTCGGTAATTTCATATTGATTGTTCTATTCGAGTTTCTGATTTTTGGTTAATGTTTCTTGCAGGTGAGGTTACACCCCCCTAATTCCTCCATTGACAGTTCTTGGTTACGACTTTGCCTTACACAAATTCCTCAATGTTGGCTACAGGTAGCCAATCTCCTCCTCTAGCTCTTATCGAGTTGCTCGCAACTTTTGCTAGGATTTTTCTTTAGTTGATATTGAGTTATATTTGGAGCTTATCATTCCTTCTATTTTTTTTTACTCCTTCGAGCACCCTAAGGCTCTCTGCGAGGGGGTTTTTACTTATTTGAATTCGGGGTCTTTGCGTAACACCGAAAGAAATGGAGGTTAACCCCATACTATTGTTTGGAAAATAGTATTTTGCATACTGTTTCTTTATTACTATTTTCTCAATCTCGAGCTTGGATCTCTCTAAATACTTAACTTATCATTGGTATTTTCTTTAAGGCTTAACTTAATATTTGTCTCTTTATAAACTTTGTTCACATAATTTGTATTAATTAAGTTGAAACAAGCTCTCTACCATGCTCAAGAAATATGCTATGTGCTTTTTATAATAAATTCAATTACCTAATTTCAAACCTATAAAATTAACAAAACTCCACATCATTTAAAAATTTGTTATTAATTTTTCAATTTAAATAAACATTCGAAACATTTAAATATTTTGTAAATAACTTTGAAATTCACAAATATTTTACCATAGTCTAAAATCCCACAAAATAACTCAAAATTATAACCCAGATATTTTCGTAAGATTATGAAAAATTCCGCAGAAATTTTTTAAAATTTGGATTAATGTCTTTAAACTTCAATATTTTGGGTGCTTGAGGGTTTTTGATAGTGCTACATCCATTTCCACTATCAAAAATGCAATTCGAAGACTACAACTGCCTTGTTTTTTAAATTTTACCATAAAGGTCGAGTTATGATGAATATACATACGATTACTCGTCTGATTGTTTTATTCAATTTGTTATCGACTCTTCTATTTTAAATAAATAGTTGTAATTATTTTCTCTATTTAACCTTTTATATAAAAGAAATGATAAATATTAATTATAATATATATATATATATATATATATATATATATATATATATATATATATATATATATATATATATATATATATATATATAATATATATATATATATAAAAGTTTAGTTTGAAAGGACCTCTCTATGTCTTTAATTTTAGGTAGAGTATCACAAAGGGTTTCTATGAAAATGTGAAAATAATCAAATTACAATGTCTGATTCATTTTCTACTCCAATAAGTTTTATAAAGCTTTACAAAATTTTGTCTTATTTAGAACCACAATATTCTATTGATTTTGTGAAATGTCTATTTCTTTATTTTTTCTACTAAAGTCTACAAACTCTCTATTGAGCCCATTATTAATATATATTTTCTTCTATTTATTACCCATAAAAAAAAAAATATTCAACAACATCAAGAATCAACTACTATGCATGCATTATCACTACTAGGATCATCTTGGCTTCATAATAATTTGTTTGTGAGAAAATTAATTGTTATTGAACAATCCATCATAGTGTCTTCATGGCGCCTACCCATTGGCCGCAATGGTGTTGATATGGACCATAGGCCACTCTTCCTTCTCAATGTTTATGTCCATGGTGGAGATGATTGACCACTCCTTAATAGTAAAATAAATGACTCTTTGATACTATGAACCTTCTACATGAAACCTTCAAATAGAAGCATTGCAATTATTTTGGGAAGACTAGAGTATGCCACCTTCAACACTGTATTGGAATCGTAATCATTAATCACTTGATTCATTCCTATGTTTATGCCATCCAAGCACTAATTTCAATGAATTTTACTAGCATCTTATTTCTCCTACCAATATTAGAAAAAAAAAATTAGTGAATAAAAAAAACTACTAAAAATCGCATATAAATGACTATCTTTGGTCACATGTGTTGGAATTATGGCTATTGTCTTTTCCTTGATGGAAACCTACTTAATAAAGATGTAAACATTATAGTAACTAAATGATTATGCAGAATGGAATAGATGTGATAGGTGAGATGGAAAAATGAATGTCAAGTTCAGAGACAGAGGTATGATAAAAAAAAAGTGTGAAAAAGTGTACGCATGTCTTGTAAAACAAGATCACGTACATACGCAGGTATGGTGAAGAGAAGTCGCATACATATTCTGCAACATGGTAATTGGAATATCAAGCGTCTTTACCGTGGTATTGACCCATAGTAATGATCGTGACAACAGATATTTGATACCATCAAAGAATACCATCAACATTACTAAGGGATTCGAATAAGGTGTTGACTAAGGATTATGCTATATAAGGAGATGGATATAAAAGTGTTAGGTGTGTAAATGTTTTGTTATCTATGAATGATTTGATCTAAAACAGGTGTGCACCAAGGAGAAAGGAAAAGACACAGATCTAAAAGATATGAAGTATGGTATCATATGTGCTTATTTGATTGGCTTGTTGAAAATGTATAGTAGTCATACATCTGTGGTGATAATGATACTCTGACATGAATGTGTGATGGTAAGATTGTGAAGTATGTGTTGTGGTTGCAGCGAAGACATGATTCAGTGATTACATATCTCTACATCGGTTTTCCTCTGAGAGGTAGCATACATAAGCGGATCTCCTTCTAGATAGTCGCGCATACATTCTGTGAAATTTCATAATTTGTACGCAGATGTCAAGCATTAGAAGTGTGTGCATACGTGGATTTGTTTTGTAAGAGTCGCTTATACATGCTAGGGTTTTGCAGTATGAGTTGGTGATGATGTTTGATTAGTCTTGTTATGTTTATCAGTATCTGTCAATGAAGTCCTTCTTATAATAATATATGTTTGATAATATTGGTTAGGGTTTAATTGATATGGAATGGAATGGTTACAAGTGATGATACTATTGTGTGGCGATCTATATTTGGTTTAGTGATTTGTGATAGTTTCAATATGTGATCGATTCAGTGGTACAGTGATTCAGATTTAGTTATCAATGATTTGAGATTTGTATGCTGGTATTCTTTGGGGTAAGTGTGTGCATATACAGGTATGATTCAAAAAAATAATGTATATTTTATGACATATGACTGATCAAGGTTTGGAGTGACAGGATTTTCTTTCTGTAATGAACAGTATATGGTCTGGTATTCTTATGAAAAATTGTGCATTAATATGATCCGATATGGATTGGTTATGGTTGATTAATATTTAGTGATTGTTTGATGATTCCGATGGTTCAGTAATTGGGTAGTTGATTTCAGAATTGTTTGGTTTAATGTTGGAAGTGGATCGAGATTGAAAATTTCTGAAAAGTGATCCACAAGGAGAATTTTTCAGAAAAATGGTTTGTAGCTTCCTTCCAGTAGGAGATGGAATGAGAGAAGGTTGTAGCCTTATGCAAGTAGGAGTCTGCATGCTGGTTAGATTCTGCAAAGATACAAGATTGTAAGAAGTTTATTTTTTTAATAAAAGAAGAAGACATAGATGACAACAATGGTCGTTTTCTCCCACATTGGGTTTTCACCTAAAATATTGGTGTTCATATGTGTTGATATAGTTTTTGTGTGTTGATGTTCTATATGATTTTTAACTACTCATAGTTACTAATTAATTTATGAATAATGAAGTAATGATGCACTGGTTAATGTTGAACATATGATGAAATTAATGATCAAATAAGTTATCTGGATATACGCAAGTTTCTTTAATAACACTCACGTGTGTACGCTAGTTTTCTTTATAACAGTAGCGTATACAAATCAGTATAAGAAATTGGAAATTGAAGTGTGTAAAATATTGATTCACTCCCCCCTCTCAGTACTTTTCCTAACAATTGGTATCATAGGAGGTCCTTCAGAAGAAGCTTGATGACTTGAAAGGATATTGATCAATATTAGAAATCAAGAGGGATTATTCTCTATCTGCAACATTATTTAAAGGAACGAACTTGGTTTTTTGGAAAGTCAGAAAGAGAGTGTATCTGCAGTCACTTGGAGTTGATGTTTGGGAAATTTTTGAAGGAGGCTATCAGTATCCATCCTCCATTCCCATAGATGAGGTAGGAAAAAAACAATATGAGACCAATGCAAAGGTTGTAAATGTTCTTTTGGGAATCTTGGGAAAATTAGAATTTGTGAAGGTAATGCATCTAAATACTGCAAAGGCTATATGGGACAACATTATACAGAGCTATTTATCGAGGTGGATATTAGTGGCCACCCACCTATTCCACCTAGACTGCTATTCAGTTTCATAATTTTCCTTGTTTATAGCATCAATTACTATTTTTAGCAGTTTTCGGATCGTGAACTTACGGAACAGTTTGACCCCTTAAATGACGTTTTTTTGAGGTTCGTTGTAGGACTATGGCCATAGGAGTGCCCTCTGACAAATCTTGTCTTACTTAGAGAAATATTTTTGATGATATATTGTACGCGCCAAACAGAGATAATATGACCAAGTTACGACCCTAGGAAGTTGGTTTCCCAACTAACCCCAACGAGGCCCTCAAAATCTTGGTGTTAAATCTTCGGGGTTAGGGTTTTGGTTGTTTAGGGTTTTCCCATGTTTTTAAATATTAAAAAGGCCCTTGAGCCTCATTGTAATGTAGTTCAGAGGCATGTAGCCGCCACATATCTTCTCTGACATAACCTACCATCGCCCGAGCTAGTTTATATTCCATTCTATCTGTAAGAATTTTTTTCAGTATTTGATATTAATGAGATGAAGTGTTATTCCTACTGCATCTCTGCATTTATGTTTATTTCTGTAATTTATTGTGTTCTTGCATAAGTCCTGACCAGTGGTATCAAATTCGTCTGCTCTTTCTCGATCTTTCTTTGCATGTCCCCAACGAGGTCAGGATATAAGGAGTTAGGGCTCGATCTGGTTGAACCATTGCAAGATCAACCTCACAAACCCTAACGACCTCCCATGGAGGAAGAAAAGAAAGATGAGCGAGCAAAAGATCCTATAAAAATATTGCTTGAGGAGGCCCTCAAGAAAAAAAGGAATGCAATGATGGATATTTTTTCCTAGATCCTTCAACAACTATCCACCAGTGGTGCATCTTCATTGCGCAGTCACTCTGGAGGCACCACTCCTTTTACGGTGCAAGTAAACTTTGACATTCTAATATTTGAGGTCTAAATAGATGCAGACACCATAGATAGATGGTTGAATCTATTAGAATGATATTTCTCGGTTCATAAATTTTCCAATCAAGAAAATATTACTTTTTCACTCCTCAAAGTCATCCCCCATGTCAAGGACTGGTCGGAAACCTACTGTGAGAAAAAGGACGAGAGGGGACCCTCCTTGTTCTCAGCTGCACCCACTTGGAATTCTTTCCGAGATACCATCAAGGAATAATATTATCCCATGGGGAGCTATGAGGAAAAGTACATGTAATGTACTACGCTGCGACAACAAAGGGATCAAGATGTGCTTAAGCTGATGAATTTGTTCCATACCTTTGCACAAAGTTGGGTATCAAAGATTCAGAGAAACATTTGGTGTTGAAGCCCCATAGTTGTCTGCACATATAAATTTAGGAGGAAATTGAGTTCCTCGACATCTCCTCACTTGGTGCAACATACCTAATATGCTACCAATATTGGGCAAAAATTCAAATAGAAGAAGTGAGACTTTGGATCTACGAATCAGAAGTAAGGTAAAGGTGCCCCCAAACCATACAATAAAGGACAAAGGAAAGACATGGCAGCCCATGACAACCCGCCAAAGCCGTAAGAGAAGAAAAACACTAGGAAACCAAAGAAGGAGACGGGAAAGTTGTGTGAGTTCCATAAGAGCCCCATTCACAACACAAGTGAGTGTCGGTCCAAGTAATCACTGGTGGCCGAGATGAAGGCTTCTTAATCAAATGCATTTTCTGACTCTGAGTTAGAACCGAACAAGGGGAATGACAAAGAGAAGCAGATTATCGATGTGGAGCCTAATGCCATAGTTGCCACCACCAAGATTCAGAACGAGGAAACCAAAGATCCATAGGAGGGGAATGCCTCTTATATTCCCAGATGTGGGTGAAGGGTTCCCCATTGTAGTTCATTATCGACAGCAAGAGCTAAAAGAACCTCATTTCAGTAAAGGGCGTGAAGCGGTTGGACTTGTCGACCACAACACACCCACAATCGTACACCAATAGGTGGCCTCACCAAGGACGAAATCTCCGTGTCAGCTAGTAGTGGCATAGTCCCTACAACATCAAGCCCTTCACGGATGAGGTGTTATGTGATATTTCTCCTCTCGATTCTTTTTATGTATTATTAGGCCAACCATACTTGTGGAAGTGACATGTTTTGTATGAGTCTAAGCCTCACACTTTTATTGTTACTTTTGGAAATAAGTTGTACAAGATACCAGGGGTAGCACTACCTACGACCATATCTTTGATCACTGCAAAACAATGTAGTAAGCTCATTTCCAAAACCAAGAATTTTTTTTCCTGATGATCCTCCCTCGGGGAAAGAAGAAGATTATGGCCACGACCTCTAGAAAGGGCTCCTCCACATGACAAAAACAGATGGAAAAGGTCATGGGGGAGTATGGGGACATCTTCACCTCACCTACAAGGGTACCTCTGCATTGTCAAGTCAAGCAATCCATCAATCTGACCCCAAGTGCGCCGCTACCCAATGGACAGTTGAGATTTTTGGGTGTTGGGGCAGGAAGCTCCCAAAATTTATGGAGGGACTAGAGTACATGAGATTTCCAAGTCCCAGAAAGAGATTTGAGAAATTCCATCCTGTTTAAGAGATATTTAATTAATTAATATTTTTAATTAAGGACCCTAAGTCTAACTTAGGAAAATTAAAAGATTAAATTCTATATGTGATGAAAATGACTTAAGTCGCACAGATCAAGCATCTTCTAATATTAGCCATCGGTTCGAGATTAGATCATGGTCGTTGAGGTTTCAATGAGAAAAGTATAAGAAGAGGTATTGGGGTCAGTTGGAGAACACACACACTAACAGAGCACTGAAGCTAAGCTAAAATTCTAGGGCGTGGTTTGCTAAGAATTTCAGAAGTGTTTCAGCTACAGTGAGGGGTAGTATTGGTGAGGGTGATGGTGTAGTCTCAGGCCAAGAGTACAACAAGGGCAGAGAAGCAGCAGACCAGAGCAGCGTTGAGGAAGTAGAAGCTACATAGAGAAACCAAGATCCCAGCAGGGCAGGGGAAGCAGGAGGCTAGCAGGGTTGACGCAGAGGGCTTCAGAGTAGCGTTGGGGTTTCTGCAGACCGAAAAAGGCTGAGTTCTGTAAATCTTGTTTGAGGGTGTGAATTAATCAGTTTTTTTTTCTCTAGAATAGAGGTATAGCTGCATATTTTATTTCTCTATCGGGTTAACCAAGTTTCGTGCCCAGATATGTTGTACTTAAATTATGCTTAATAATAAAAAGCCTCCAACAGCCAGAAGACCGGTTTTCCTGCATTGGGTTTTTCCGGGGACAGTTGTCTAGAAAATACATGTGTGTCACTTTTTCATTTTACATGTTATTTAGTTTAGATTTGTATTTGTAAGTTTTTAATGTATTTACTTCGATGTTAATGATGAAGATTTCATATTAATAACTTAATATAAGTAGGAGAAGTAAATCATAAATTTAATAGTAGGGTTTCTGTTTGAGCATATTCAGAAATTTTCAAATGGTATCAGAGAGATTGCAGATCTAGTTGAATCTCTAGAAAGAAGGCTAAAGAATCTATGCTGCAGGAAGCAGCAGAGAAAGAAGCAACAACAGTAGATAACTTGGATAGGGTAGCGCACCAGCAGAGGGATGAAAAAGTAGCAGAGCCACATAAAGGGTTAACGAAGTCCTCATTGGTTGATGCAAAGACAACGCAGAGCCACCCAGAGGGACCTAGTAGGAGCCTGCGTTGTGAAATCACTGCATTGGGCCGGTCTTCTCACATAAAGGCTAGCCAGGGTGACGCAGTCCAAAGGCTGATTACTGTGCAGAGTGTCGTGATCTGGAAGCTGAAGCTACATACCTTCAACAGTTGTTGGTGGAATGCAAATTCTTCCAGTGCAGAATTTAGCCTAAGCTAAGTTGAGAAAGAGCTGGAGGAGAACAACTTCTCAGAAGATTTCCTGCCAAATAGGTCTCTAGGTCGATCAAAGGATCGAAGAGAGCTGATTCATATTGTTTGGCAGACTTGCAAGGGAGGGATTCGATTGTTAGAGGGAGTATAGGGTGCCTTTCTCACCAAGGACCCTAGATCTGAGTCTCTAATATAGAGAGGAGGATCAGTTTTGACAAACATCTGAGCAGATGGTGCGACATGGACTGCGTGATTAGGATAGGTTGGACAGCCTGTCCAACTTTTCAATCTGGAAGGCCAAAATACTTGTAGTCATGAAGGCATACGACTTGAGGGAGCATCCAGAGAAATTCTTAGCTACACCGATCGATGCAGAACTCCTGCCAGAGCATAATGAGGAAATGACACATGCCAAGCGCTTCATCATGGATGGGGTAAAATATCATGTGGTACCACACATAGCCGAGAAGGCAATGACTCATGAGATGTGGGTAGCCCTAACCACATTGTATGAAGGAATATTTGTCCAGAGAAATCTATCCAGACTATAATCGATCTAGGATCATATGACTAGCATGGGGTTCAAGGTAGATGATGATGTATGGGTGAGGATTGCTCTCAATGCAGTCACAGATGACTAGGAAACTTTTTTCCAAAGTCTCTTCAGCAGAGCAGACCTTCCCAACTAGGAAAACATGTGGGCTATCCTTCGACAAGAGGAAATCCATCGAATGACCAAAAGACAGTACAACACTAGTTAGAGAAAAGTGAAGAAGGATGAAGAGGAAGATGTAGCCTTGGCATCAAAGAGGCAGCAAAGGAAAAATAAGTGTGATATTTCGAAGATAAAATGTTTCCAATGCGACGAACTTGGACATTTCGCCAACAATTGTCCTTATAAGAAAAAGAGTAAGGAAGCTTCTTGTTCTAAGGCTATTATAGATGACAATGGCTCTGAAGATGACATAGCCATGATGAATCATGAAAGTGGGGTGATATTGATCTGTAGAGAAGATTAGAGTGGTGGCGGTATCCTTGAGTAGCCCAACTCTTGGATCACATATGAGCTAAGGGAGCCTTAAGACCGTAGCAGAGCAAGTGGAGCAGTGGGTGCAGAGAATCACAGATGGAAAAAAGGCAAATCTGACATGCTAATGAAGGAGCAATGTAGTGCACATACAACAATAGCGTAAAGTATGCATTGCAGTGTTCTAGCAGCGCAGAGGCTTCATGAGGAAAGCGCAACGCAACAACAATGTAGAGGAAAGTAATGCAGAGCAGGTCTGCTTACATAGTGCAGAGATACAACAGCGCAGTAGCCTTCAGAGGAACGTGCAAAGCAGTAACCTATGGAGCTTCAGTGATGAGATGCATCCCAACTGACTTGTCTATCAAAGATTAGGTAGGAGTCCTTCATTTTCTTACTCTCAGCAACTGAGTTGCAGTGCAACAGTTAGCAGTGGCAGTGTTATGAGCATCACGATGCATCAATTTGAGAGGGAGCTGCAGTATGAATGTAGCAGTGGCGGTGGAAATATCATGGGCATCAGTATAGAAGAGTAGCAGCAGTGCAATGATGAAGGGCAACAGGCCAAGCATCACTGCAGATCAGTGCATAATTTCGGGGTGAATTGTTTTTCTATAGCACATTCCTTGATAAGAGGGAGTGTAGAGATTTTGGGGTTTTGGGGTGTCATTGGATGTGCTATAGCTCCCCAACTTTGTGGAGGGACTAGAGTACACGAGATCTCCAAGACCCAGAAAGCGATTTAAGAAATTCCATCATCTTTAAGATATATTTAATTAATTAATTTTTTTGATTAAGGACACTAAGTCTAAATTAGGAAAATTAAAAGATTAAAGTTAATTATATTAAATATGTGATGAAAATGACTTAAGTCACACAGATCAAGAATATTCTAATATTATCCATCAATTCAAGATTATATCATGGCCATTGATGTTTCAACAAGAAAAATATAAGAAGAGGGCTTGGGGTCAGTTGGAGAACACACACACTAGTAGAGAACTAAAGCTAAGAAGAAATTATAGGGCGTGGTTTGCTAAGAATTTCAAAGTGTGTCACCTGCAGTGAGGAGCAGTATTGGCGAGGGGGATGGTGTAGTCCCATGCCAGGAGTACAACAAGGGTAGAGAAGTAGAATACCATAGTAGTACAGAGGAAGCAGCAGCTATGCAGAGCAGCCGAGAGCCCAACAGGGGCAACGTAGGGGCAGTAGGAGGCCAGTAGGGCTGACGCAAGCCCAGCCAGGGCAGCGTAACCCAATATTGGGTGACGCAAGCCCTTCCTAAGTAGCACAGGGGCTGACATAGACCATCAGGGATAACACAGATGGATTCAAAGAAACAATGGGGTTTTTTCAGACTAGAAAAGGCTGACTTTTGTAAATCCCATTTGAGGGTGTGAATCAGTCAGTTTTTCTGTCTCAAGAAAAAAGGTATAGCTGCATATTTTATTTATCTATTAGGTTAACCAAGTTTGGTTCCCATATATGTTGTACTTATATTATGGTTAATAATAAAAACCCTCCTGCAAGCAGAAGACCAGTTTTCCCCCATTGGGTTTTTTCAAGGACAGTTGTCCAGAAAATCCTTGTGTGTCACTTTGTCATTTTTCATGTTATTCAGTTTAGATTTGTATGTGTAGTATGTTAATGTATTTAATTTGATGTTAATGCGGAATATTTCGGATTAATAAATTAATGTAATTGGGAGAAGTAAATCAGAAATTTAATAGTAGGGTTTCTGTTTGAGCATATTCAGAAATTTTCATAGGGACCAATATATCGATTCTTTGTTCTAGAGAAAGATGATATCAAGAGGAAAATTTAGGAGTTGTTGTAGAAAGGCCACATCCGTCCAAGTTCATCGCCCTATGGGAGCTCGATCATGTTGGTGCAGAAGAAGGATGTGACTTGGAGACTCTGTACTGACTTTCGGTTGTTCAACAAGATCACTGTCCGGAATAGGTATCTGATCCCATGGATTGATGACCTTTTGTACAAACTCAATGGGGAAAAATATTTCAAAAATATTTACTTGAAGTCTGGTTATCACCAGGTACCAATCAAACCCTTCGATGTGTGGAAGATTGCCTTCAAATCCAAGGAGGGCCTTTTTGAGTGGCTGGTCATGCCTTTCGGGTTGACGAATTCCCCCGCAAGCTTCATGAGGCTGATGGAAGACATCTTGCGACCATTTACCAACTCATTCGTGGTAGTGTATTTGGATGACATCTTGATCTTCAGGGAAGAGCACTCCACTACATTTGACAGGTGGAGAAATGCACTTTTTGCATGACCCAGGTTCAATATATAGGACACATAATTGATTAGAGGGGGGTGCATGTGGACCTAGACAAGACCCCAGTCATTCGGGATTAGCTAGCCCCAACCACTCTAATGGAGCTCTGCAACTTTCTGGGTCTTTCCAATTTATACTGTAGGTTCATGCTAGGGTTTTCTCATATCACTTGGTCTTTGAGTCAAGTCAGCAAAGGGGGAGAAAAATCCAAATTCTTTTGGTACGAATCTCAACATAAGACTTTATTATATTTGAAGCATCACCTTTGTTCTACACCAGTGCTCACATTACTAGACTTGCAGCAACAATTTGAGATCAAGACATATGCCTATGACTGTGCTATTTGGGCAGGTCTTACTCAGTAGGGGTATCCAGTGGCCTATCACAGTGAGACACTTTCTGGAGCAGTCCGAAAGTATCCCACCTACAAAAAAGAGATGTATTCCATTGTGCAGGCTTGCCGACAATGAAAGAATTACATTCTGGGGAAGTAAACGGTCATCCACATATATCACTGACCCCTGCAGTTCATATAGACACAAGGGAAGTTGTAGAAATATCTTCATCAAAAATGGTCCACATACCTACAACAGTTCCATTTGAACATCAAGTACAAGAATGGAAGTACCAATAATGTTTAATACTGCCTCAACTGCCTGTCAATCGTGGCGCTAACCACTATGCTCAACTCTTGTGGGCACGAGACTTCAATTTTTCCTCATATCTACAAAAGTGATCCAGAATTCGGTAGTATATACCAGATGCTCCTAGAAGGTAAGCAAGTTATAGAATTTCACCTCCAAGATGCACTATTGTGCCACCTAGGACACCTCTTTGTTCCTTCAAGCGAGCGTTCCAAGATGATTTGTGAAGCCCACTACAGTCAGGTTGCTAGACATTTCGGGGTCTAGAAAATAGTGGCAGTATTGCATAAGTATTTCTATTGGCCGAACCTTCGATAGGATGTCAATAAGTACATCAGATCCTGCACTTCCCGTGCCATCAGCAAACCAACGATCAAGAAGCAAGGCCTCCACTACCTACCCCTAGTCGACCTTAGGAATCCATCTCCATGGATTATATGTCAGGCCTTCCTTCTACCAATCATGGAAACAACTGTGTTGTTTTGGTCATCGACAAATTCTCCAAGATGGCCATTATGGTAGCCTACAAGAAGAATATCACAACATAAGCCACTATTAAACTCTTATTTGATAAAGTGTGAGTACACTTTGGGTTCCCATAGTTCATTATCTGAGATCTGGACAACAGATTCCTTATCACATTTTGGTCAAGTCTCTAGTCGATGTTGGACACAAAAATCACTAAGTCCACAGCTTTCCACCCCAAAACTGATGGCCAAACAAAGGTCGTCAACAGGATTATCGTACACATTTTGCGCATGTACAACTAGAAGCATCTACGTACATGGGATGAAAGCATTCCCTATATCCAGCATAGCTATAACCAGGCTCTCCATAGTTCAACTAGCCACAGCCCCTTTCAGGTGGGTTTGGAATTCCAGCCACTATGTCCCATGATGTGTCTATACCATTTACAGATACTCAAGCATATTCGGCTCATGTCTGGTCCAAAATTGGCAAGGAAAAAAACTTCATTGATCGCATTCAGCACATCCACCAACAGGACCATGACATATTGGATAGGGCCAATCACTACAAGGAAAAACCCTCTAGTGGAGGTTATAAAGGAGGTTTTTAGTGTTATAAAATTGGCCAAAATTGTCAAAAAAACATTTGCTACAACATCTGTTTTTGGTAACTAAGGTTTTGACGAAGCTTCTAATGAAACGTCAACACAACTAAAAAAATTGGCTGGCCAGAGGTTTTTACAAATCTTTTTCTCATCGGTGCATGCATCGTGTGTGAACGCACCGGTGTGTTTTGACCTGTATGCAATGGTACTGTAAACATGCCAAGCACCAGGATGGGAAACAAATTTCGAAATCCACAAGACATTTAGCAACATCGAGTTAGTGCGTGTCACCCACAAATATGCACCAGACTAATAGAAGGTGCATGCATCATCGTTGTTAATGTGTACAAACGCACCAGGTCGTTAATGTGTTAAAACGCACTGGGATGTTAAGTTATAAAAATGCACCAGTGTGTTAAAGGAAAACCATACCGGTGCATGCAACGCCTATCCGCTCAGGTCGTAGTCGTCGATAAAGTGCACCAGGAGCTCTAATTGGTATTGGTATTTGGTGCGGTTCTCATAGGTCGTAGAAAATCATTGGTGTGTAGTATCATACAAACGCATCGGTGTGCAGTATCATACAAACGCACCAGTGCCAGTATCATACACATGCACTAGAGTTCATTTTCTAGTTTTTAGAAACATCGACCTGTGACAGTGCAATTATTGTGATTTTTTAAAATTCATTATTCATAAAAATTTGACACATATCTTATAACAGTATCCATATGAATTGAATTTTTATTAGTACATTTTTGAATGTGATGTTTGGATGAATTTTTTATATAATTAGATTTCAAATCTCTTCATTATAATATTTAATCATCCATATATTTAATTAGTGGTGTAACATTTCACAGTGACAATGGAGAACGAAATAAAATAAATTAAAGCGTATTTTATTATATACATGAATAAGAGACTCTTTGTCATACAAAATGGGACAATTATTGGTAACCCATTGTCTTTCAATTGGGACACTATGTCCATTACATTAAACAAAATGTTTGATTTCATAGACAAATATTTCAAAAAACACAATGCCTTCCTTTGATATCCAAACATATTGATCAACATTCTTCGCTGGAACTTCTCTCACTGCTCAAGCTACTTCCATGACTTGGGTTATTTGGAGGAATGTTTTGTTCATTGTGTTGATTTTTTTATTCTTCTTCAAGTTCCATCTAAAAATTTAAAAATGAAGTGTAATAAGTGTATCTACATTAGTGAGAATAATGAAAATTGCAATATTAAATAATATACATCAATGTAAATAGAAAAGAAATGTACCATACAATAATTGACTCCTAAACTATACACATTCTTTCAAAACCAAATTTCATACATTCTTTCAACAATTATTTTGTTGGCGCAATTCCATACTTTGTTTCCTGCAAGTTTTATACCCGATAACCAATCATAGATTTAATATAAAATATTTTTTTGTTCTATTAATTATAGACGGAGCTAAGTAAAACAAGATAGATACTTACAAATTCCACGATTAATTTCTGATATGCCAACATATACTAACAACCCAAACCCAATTTCAATCAATTCGTCTGATAGTTCTTCTTTGTATGCTAGCACCTGTTTGAATACATTCAATGATGATTGATGTAAAACAAATTAAAATACACAATAATCAAATCTAGTTAAGTTGTTATAAGGAACTAAAAATTACTCACAAACTTAGATATCAACCCTTTTCTTCCTTGTTGTCTTATTTTATGTGTTGAATGGGTTCCATTTTCTTTACTTTTATGCAAGAAAATACTTGAAAATTAATATTTAATGCTAAATTATTTATTTATTGTAACTAATCGAAAAATTTAATGATTACATATTACATTTGAAGCAAGTTTTTGTTGAGATGGCTCCTCGTGTGATTCAATTATGTCCATTTCTTTGACCATCTCCTTGTACACCTTTTTGGACATTCCTACTGGCATATTTCTAATATAAGCTCATTCATCCTTTGAGATTTTCATAATCTTCCTGAAAAATTAACATGACAATAAACTTTTTAATTTTTATAGTGATATATGAAAACTAAATATAACAAAAGTGATATTTATAAATGATTGATTTGTAGTAATATATACATATATATATATATATATATATATATATATATATATATATATATATATATATATATAATTCTAGAAAAACATTTAAAGGAATATTACTTTTTCAATGCTTATTTTTTGTTGTTGTACGATTTCTCTATTAAAAGTCTAACATGTCTCATTGACCAATTCTCTGGAAACTCTTCCTATAGTTTAAATAAAATTTAGTTCTTGGAATCATTGGATTGATTTTTGTATTGTAAGTGGAAAGAACGTCTATAAATTTCTTCCATTAGATCCCTCAAAGTTTTGTAAAAGTTTTTCCCCCTTTCGTTAACCTCCGACACCACTCCAAATGAGCTAAGGAGCAATTCATTTTCATTTTCATGTTCTCTTTTTCTTTTTTCTTAGAACAACATTCATTTTCTTCGTTGTTGGTCCCTCTAGAACATTAAACATATCTGAATTAATATATTGTTTGAAACATGTTATCTAATATTTTTAAGTATATTATTAATGAAAATTCAAAAAAGAAACTCATATTGGATCGATAGTATTTTTTCATTCACTTGATTCATCCTTCTGCAATTTTTTCATCAAGATTTTATGCTCTTTTGGTCTTAGATCAGAAATAATCTTATCGAGCTTCGTCATTTTTTGGATCTGCGTGATACACACTAAACAATACATATTAGTTAAACTTACATATAGTTCAAAAATAATAATTTTTGTAAAGAATTTACAAATAACTTGCCTTTTTTGCTTTTCTGGATGTGCTATCAGTATTTTTTTTTACTTGAACTCTTGTCAGCCATTTCTTTATCAATATAAACCCTATACCATTCATTGATGTATTTTATAAATAAATCACATACTTTTCAAGTAAAAAAAAATCAAGAAAACAATGCCTCTATCTAAATTAGACGCCCGGTGCAACTTTCACAACTTACACACTGAAAACGACATGTTAGATTTTTATAAACACACCGTCAATACATTAGAAACATCGTATGGTGCTCTTTGTCAATAGGAGACCCGGGCCATTATATCAATACCAGAGCACCGATTAACATAAACATAAATTAATAAAAGAAGGTTTTTATCAAACAATGTTTTTTTTCAATACGTGCCCGTTGCGCTATACTAAAATCGCGCACCAGTGCGCTATACTACAATCACACACCGGTGTGCTATTTTAAACAGTGCGCACCGATTAACAAAAGATGTTTTTAAAAAATCTTGCAAGGGCCGACAGGGATTGGGATCCGACTCTGCAAGCAGTTCCGAAGGTTAGATGTCATAGGCCTACATATATATATATACAAACCCTATAAATCTAAAATGAAAAACCCTAATTGTAAAGTCACATAAACAAGAAGGAGCAAGGGTTTAACGTATGAATGATTTTTTTGTTTTTTCTGTATTTTAATTAAATGTAAATAGGAATAGAGATTGTAAATGATTTTATTAGTAAAATGCACAATAAAATTTAAAATTTTTACTATGCATGTATTAAATCCAGCATAAATTGTAAAAAAAACAATTATTACAGTAAAATTAACAATTTTACTATACTACAGGGTTTTTATGTGAATCACCAGATGTTTCAAATTTTGATTCTCTGAATAGTGTTGTTGTTCAAAAGTATTTTTTTTCTCCACAGTGCTCTCGTGCTTTCTTTCTTTAGGTATATCTCTCGTGCAAATCCATCCCTAAAAAATTTTGCAAAAATAATGAAATAGTGAATATCTATTACTATTTAAAGAACTTTTTTATGGGATTATATTTCCGAAAATCATTTGCTCCTCATTTTTCAGTTTACCGTTTTTTTTTCACTTCAAAGTAATAAAGTTCTACTCTCTTTTTTCACGATATTCGGTGTGTTTGTTAACTAACAGCACCAGTGCGTCTGGTAATAAAATTGCACTGGCACAGTTAACAATACATTAGCACCAATAACAATAACTCCTTTTTTAAGGCACCGAAATTACTTTTAGGTATGTACACCAAAATTTATTGTTGATTTTTCTTTAATGCAGGGAGAAAATATCATAATTATATCAAATGGACAATTCTTCAAAATCCAGCTCATTCCATAATATTTCTCAAAGTTCATTGCGGAGTTCTCCCTATGCATCTCTGGACGTAATTACTTCAGATTTTATTTATCTTTTCATTATCTAATTGAATTTATTTTTTTATCCATGTCAATCAGCTGAATAAAATTAATTTATACAAATTTGCAAGTTCATGCAGATTCATAATCGATTTCATATGCACAAAATATTCAAACAGTTCCAAAACTTCGGAAGCTCTTATCAGGAGAAGCATACCGCAAGGCGAAGTTGGTAGATGAAAATAGATTTCCGCATCACCCTGCCAATTGTCACATGCCATCTTCTAGCCATAATCCTGGGACAATGATGGTAATAATTGTTTGGTATAATGTAATTATTTCAACATCAAACCAATTAATCATGCATTGACGTGCTTACTAATTGATATCTTCCATTTTGTACTAATCATGTTCAAATATATTTTTTTAAATTATTAGGATTCTAGTGATGATGAGAGACCTACCTACCATCTTCCGTTGCACCCCACAACAATGCCAAATCAATAGAAGGTTGAATTAAGAGAGGAGTGATACCAAGAATGTTTGAATCAACCACATATTCAATTCCCACTACGTCCAGATTCACCAATTAGGAATGACTACAACGATAGTGGTTCTTCACAAGCTGGCAATGAAGGCAATCAAATAGATGTTGGTATGGATGAATACTTAATGGATATGACTGCCATGGATACAATTTTGTTAGATGCATTCCAAAACAATGATCAGCTAGGGGATGATGCTCATATCGCGGATACCTTTTTCGAAAGCCTTAAATTTTCTTCCACCACCCCTCTCTTTGGATTTGGCGGTCAATAAAAGTCACCCAATTGGGGACAATGATGTTATTGTACAATTTGAAAGTAAAATTTTGCTTATCGAATGCATGTTTCTCAGAAATTTTGAGGTAATTGACCATCAAGTCCCTTATATTTGAGAAATATTGTCACATAATCAGCATTACAAATGGCAATTTTATGAACGTTAATAATTTTTGTCATTGTAAATTAATATTGTCCATGACCAACTATAGGTTATTAAAATATAAGGTTCTTTCGAGTGATAATGTCTTGCCCGGTAGCTGCGAAGAGGCAAAAAATTTGTTGAAAATGTTGGATGTTGAGTACATATCATATCATGCATGTCCAAATTATTGTATTCTATATAGAGGAGAATATGCAGACAAAGAGATATGTCCGCAATTTGGGCATGACATGTATGATAAATAAAAAAGAAGGGTAAATCACATGGTCCTCCTTTTAATATATTGAGGCACATGCCTATAATCCCAAGGATTCAAAGGCTCTTTCATTGCAAAGAATTAGCTATGTTGCAAGGATGGCATGCCTCACATAGAAGTGAATTGGGAGCTATGTGAATCCCAACAGATTCAATAGCCATGAAGCATATAGAGGATACATGGCCCGAAAAATTCAAGGATGAAGTATGAAGTCTACGACTCAGCATAGCCATAGATGGCTTCAACCCATGTTCCCTCCAGAATGCCAAATATTATGTTTATCTTGTAGTAGTGATCAATAACAATATCCCCCGATGGTTTTCCGTGAAGAATGAACATCTAATGTTGGCTCTCATAGTCCCTGGTAGAATACAAGTGAAGAATATGGATGTCTAATTACAACCATTGGTAGATGAATTAAAGAAATTATGGGATGGGATAAATTTTTACGATATATCAAGACCCATTGCAACAGAGAGGAGTTTTACGTTGGCATATGTGCTTACATGAAACATGATTATCCAGGCTTAGAAGTTTTCTATGTTAAATTACATGTTTATTGATTTGTTTTAATACGTAACAATATTCTTTCACATATTAATTATTTAATTCGTTGTAATTGTTTTGATCTTCATGATATTCTTTAACGTACCATGCATATTGTATACAATAATTTTGCAGGTCTTGTAACAAAATGGTATTATGGATGTAAATGTTGTGGACCTTCTCTAAAAGCTAGATGGTCCAACAACGTACGAAATCCATTGTATGACTGCTCCAAGGTATTCCTCCCAGAAGAGCACCCTTACAGAAGAGAAACATCCTCTTTCAATGGTAAACGAGAGAGAACCCAAAGGCCTCCAATAACGACACCAGCTGAATGGCTTAGAGAATATGAGAGAGATAAGGAGGAGGATTTCATATAAATGTTCGATTCAAATGGGGAGCCTATGTTCAATGATCCAGAATTATTCGACACCTATGTTGAGAAATTTCACATTGGGATGAAAAGGAAATCTGTCTTTTATAACCTCCCATATTGGGAGCATCTTAAGATTACCCACTTATTAGATCCCATGCATATATTTAAAAATGTTTCATCTTCTTTATGGAGGCACATATCATCGAAACAAAGTGGCACATTAGCTATATTAGGAAAGATCTTATTACTTAAAAAACTAAAAAGAAACATTGGTCAAGACAATTAGAAGGTACAGGATCAGAGGCTTGTCCGCCAAATTTTTATTTCAAAGATGGTGATGTCCCATGGATTTTAAAAAAAGATGATCTTTCTTTGGAAAAGGAAGTTATAATGGGTGTGAGGGTGCCATATTCATATGGGTCTTCATTACGACATTGCTTCACCGTTGAAGACCATTTGTCGGGGTTGAAATCGCATGACTATTTGAATCTTCTAAGAGTACGTATAATGTCAAAAGAATGATTTTATTATTTGTTATATTAATAAATTTTATCCCATGAGATCATGAAACATAACTAATTTTTTATATTATTTCATGTGTTTATAAGTTTGTCGTCTCATTATCTTTTTTTCGTGTGTGGGTGTTTGAAACATGACTTCCCCAAATACCTAGGACATGCCATATCTAAATTATCTGCATTTGTACGTTGGATCACGTCAAAGGAGATTCATGTGGCTAGCATTCCACGATGGCGTCAAGAGATAGTTGAGATTATTTGTAAGTTTGAGAAGGAACTGCTGACGAGTTTCATGGACATGTAGGTTCATCTTCTAATCCACCTAGTAGATGAGGTTGAATTATTTGGGGTGGTTTCTTGTCGTTGGATGTTCTTCTTAGAGAGGTACACGAAGAAATTGAAAGGTTTTGTTCGACAAAGGGAAAAACCCAAGGGGTCTATGGCAGAGCGGTACATATCGTATGAGTCTTTCTATTATGCCAGTGAGTACATCAAACAGATCGACAACACACTAGGTGTGGTGATTTGGGATGATGAAAGGGATGAAGACAAAAGAGAAGGGGAGTTTCTGCAAACAAATGGAAAAAGGCACTTGATAAAGAGTAAGCACTTATAATTTTTCAAATTTACACAAAGTAAATATTCACATTGAACTTCGATATAATGTATATTTTGATCTCATGTGTAATATATGTCAGTTTTATTTCATCAGTGAATGCATAAATTGAAGTAATCAATAAATTTGTTCTTTACAATTCTGAAGTGACACAACTGTGGGTCACATTGTATGAACAAAAGAGGATTGAATGGAATAGTGAGAGGAACTCAAATGGTTGAATGGTAGAAGTGTGCCTTATACAAATCATTTAAATTAAAATATACCAATTATATGCCCCAACAGTTGCGTTTCTGACCAAGTCAGAGAGAAATACAGTGCAACCAGTCATTACCCGCGTGCTGGAGAGGATGCGCTAAATATAGGGATTGGGTGCAACAACTTGGTAATAATCTATTTATGTACATTTTAAACTTAATAATTCACCTTTGAAATGTAACATCTATATTTTATAATTTAATAGTTTGGTTATTAGACACATTACATGATGATTTTTTAACTTTTTTATAGGTGCATTTGTTCCCATATATGTGGGCATATGGACACCATTTTCACACAGAAAATTTCGATGATGGACACATGATACAAGACTGTGGAGTGGAAGTTGATTTTGATCAATATGGTCGAGCTAGCCACCGTGATCAAAACCTATTACGAGGGACGTTAGGTTATGTCAGAAAGATACAAGAGATCATTGAGGTGGAATTTTTTTCTTTCCAATGTGTTATTTTTAGGTGCAAGTGGTGGGACACCTTTGACAGAAATAATGTAAAGGAAGATGGTGATAGTAGGTTGATATGTCTCAACTCTAGAAAGAGGTGGGATGAAGCTAAGGAGCCTGTTGTATTGAGACATGACCCTAGATCAAAACATATTTTCGAGAACAATAATGTTATCATGCCAAGAGAGCTGGAATATAAAGAGGGTGATCATGAGAACAGAGAGTGATATGGTACATGTGTTATTTCACCAATTATACTATTTAAGATGGGTTTTTATAAAGAAGAGGACTTAACCTTATAACTAAGACTCTTTTTTTCTAAACATTATAATATGTATTTTGAATTTATTGGTTTGCATTTTTTTAATGTTAAAATCATTTCACTTGATAATTTGCAATTGTGTTGATCTTGAAAGCAATGCACTATATCAAGTTATTTTTTTTATGTCAATTCCTAAAATAATACAACTACTTGATTGCTTTAAATGGTTTTTAACTATTTCATTACTTAAATAAATGCACCCTATATCTATGTGTGTGTGTGTGTGTTTGTGTGTGTGATATCTTCAAAATTTTAAAAAGAGTATTAATGTGTCTGTTATTTTTGGTATGTAAGATCATAATAAAATAATGATAATTTTAAACATGAATTTATTTGTATTATTTTCTAAACTTTATTATGTTACAAAAATTCATATTATTCTAGATATATTATATTGCAATTGATAATCGAAAAGGATCGATGGCGCGCGCGGGAGAAACTTCTGTTCTAGGGTTACAGTCCTCCATTGCTGCCGCAGGTTCGAGTTCGTTGCTCTGGCGGCGCCTCCATGGGATGAGACTTTGCATTACCATCGCTGCACTATGTGATTTTGTTCGGGCTGGGCATCCATTTGCGCCTATGAGAATCCACATATCTGCTGAGACAGGTTCTTGGACACCCTGCAGAACCAACAGAAAGGGGATTTGGTGCCTGACCAGTCCATCAAATGATTTAGTAGGGCGTGGAATAAGTCCCTGCGACCGCCATTTGTTATTTTATGACTTCGAATTTGTACCAGCGCCGTGGTATGCGCTCTGCTGCTCCTCTCACGGAGCCACTGAGCGCATTACTCTGTTTTACTGGTCGGTTGCTCAAGCTGGGATTTCAGCTTTTCTATGTTATTGGGCGTGGATTCCGCATGTCTTTCTCTTCGGCAAGCCGGCCTTCACATCGCCACCCTGGGCCTCGAGGAAGGGCAGATATTGGGCTTCCGGATTTAATGCCTTGCAACCTCCACAGCAGCATACGAATCAGAGGATGCAAGGGCCTGCATGCTTCTCCAATACAACTGATACTGGGACATCAGATTTCAAGGGGAATTTGTGGCTGCACTCGGACCAACTGAGCCAGGAACAGGCCCACGATGAGGTGCTTATGGACAAAAAACGCAGCCTGCATATCTGCAACACCGATTCACAGGTAGGCTCGACTCCATACCAAGTTTTCATTAAGCCTCCTGTAGGTAATAATTTTATTCTATGGATTTGAACAATAGATTCAATACTACATCTGAAGGAAGCAATCCAGACTAAGGCAGGTTACCCACTATGCACGCTCGATTTTTGGGGGGAAGTTTTAGCCGACCACCGCTCGTTACGACCAATTTATCACCGAGTCTTCCATCCCTTTTATTTTACCTCAACCTCAGACTGAGGGGTGGAATGATGGGAAAAAACAGGGCTCATGGACCCTCCATGGGCGCAGGTGCATCCAAATCTGTACCCACAAAAGGTTCTTATAGAAACATATTACAGGGGGACAAAAACATTCCCACTGTACCTGTCACCCCTGCTGAAAGTTCCCCCAAGCCATATATTGTAGAAATGCAGGACAGCGTGCCTGAAATAAACATAGACAGCATAGACATTGATATGCATAAAACTGTTTACGAATCCCAAGCAATAATAGGCAGATTCAACTGCTTCTGGCCCAAACCAATGGAGCTGTTCCATTGGATTTTTACAAACTGGACCATGGAATGTGAAATACACCTATGTTCTAAGGGGTTCTTCATCGTCAAATTTTCATCCACAGAGGTCAGAGATGCCATTATCAGTCAGGGACCATGGTTCTGGGGCTCCACGGGTCTCTTCATTACACCATGGTTCCCAAATTTTGATGCCAATACCATGGAGGTGACCAATATGCCGGTCTGGGTTAGGCTCTACAACCTCCCGCTACATTTTTGGAATGAAAATGTTCTTGGTTGCATTGGAAACACCCTTGGCAAATACATTAAAACAGACACCCAACACCTGGAAGAACGCATATTCACTTTCGCACGAATCTGTGTGGAGGTTGATTTGAGCAAGGGACTCCCAGAGTCCATTATACTGAATAAAAAACAACAGAGATGGACACAGCATTTAGACTATGAGAACACAGCCTTCAGATGCCGTATATGCAGGTGCACAGGACACTTACAAAACTCATGCCCGGCAGCAAAAAGGGATAACAGGAAAAAGAAGAAAACAGGCAAAGCGGCAAAAGGTTGGCAATTCCCCTCGGAAGAGCCAGAACCACAGGAAGAAGAGGTGGAACCAACACCACATGAGAATCAAGAAACAGATACTTCCTTGGGCTCACAAGAACAGGAAATGCAAGATCCTCTTGACACCACCACAAAGACTCAGCAGGACAGGGTACCTGGCACACTAGACAGTGGGGGATACAAAAGAACACATACATCAGACACATCTGACTCTGACAAGGACCATGGAGCACCAACAGAAGAAAATCAGCTTCTCCTTATCGAGACCGAGCAAACACTGGGTGCTTGGCGTAAGGTGGAGAAGAAAAAAGGGAGAAAATCTTAATTGTATCATCTTTGCTTTTTAATCTGCGGCTATTGGATGTCTTTGGACATATACCAGCACATACAACATGTAATTTTGTTTTCTCATAAATAAAATTACGAACTTTTTCTGTGTGAAAAAAAATTATATTGCAATTATTTATATTCATACAAATTTACAATTTTACAATTATGGTAATTTAACAATATGTAGGGTATACATTTTACTTTGCTGTGAGTTATGGTCTGTTAAAAATTCACAATTAATTTTGCGCTTTTACAAATTTTTGTGAGTTTAATAAAATTGAATCATACAATACATACAATTACAATTACAATTTCACAATACAATTACAATTACATTTACAATTTTACATACAATTACAATTACTAATCACAATACATACAATTACAATTTTACAAATTTATAAATTTTACAATTTTAATAAAAATTGAATCACGACAATGACAATACATACAATTACAATTTTACAAATATTTTACATACAAATTACAATCGCAATACATACAACTACAATCACAATTACACAACCCTTTACAATTACCAATACATTATATTTATTAAATATCATGTTTTAATATTAAAAATAAACATCATTGATCATGATAACCATAGTACAAATATCATATTCTAAAATACACATTCAAATTTCGCTATGATAATCTAATCATGTACTCATGATCATATAACAAAACACAAGAATAGTACAACATCATCACAACACAAATATCAAATATACATCTCATGTCAAATAACTATTATCACATACACATCTATTTGCAATCACATTAAATGAACATAACTAACATGACCTAGCAATAAACACATCATGATGAACACCAACATGTAAATTAAGTTCTTCAACATGAACATAAAATACACATATATATATATATATATATATATATATATATATATAATATCAAAAATATATAATTTATAAATAGTAGACCGCTTTGGATGTAAATGTCAAATATCTTGGAACTACATCAATCTATAACTAGTACTCGAGGCATGCTCATTCGATGGTGCCTCATGCTCAGATGGATGTGCCTACTCAACTGAGGGGCACTGCTGAATCGATGGTGCCTCTGCCGATCGGATGGACGTTCCTACTCGGGGAGGGTGCTCGCTAATCAAATGGTGTCTACTCGGGAGGTGCCTCGTTGAAGAGATGGTGCAACCTACTCGAGTGGATGGTGCTTTCTCGGATGGACGTGTCTGCTGTGATCAGTGCCGCTCGGGACTCGAGAAGATATGCGCTCGGGACTAGATGTTGGCTTCTCATATCCGGTGCGAGGTGAATGAGGAGGAGGTGGAGTACTAGAATGATCACTCCCTCGTGATCATGATCATCCGATGAGCTTCTCCACTCGCATCTCCATCAGCGCCTATCCTCCCTGCCACACGGTAGCACAGAGCTCGACGATATGATGCATAAAGCTCATCATATCACGGGGCATGTCCCTCCAAATCTCTGTGAGCGTACGATCGTATATATCTCTCGATCATCATAGGGTGGACTCCCTCATCAACTAGGAGTCGACACGGTCGATCACCCAACTCCATCCGAATCGTATGTTTTCCCTACGACGCATGCCTGGGTA
Source organism: Pinus albicaulis (assembly GCA_034641835.2). Classification (NCBI taxonomy): domain Eukaryota; kingdom Viridiplantae; phylum Streptophyta; class Pinopsida; order Pinales; family Pinaceae; genus Pinus; species Pinus albicaulis. The sequence continues at coordinate 496,222,566 of CM076576.1, forward strand.
TGCGCACCCAAGGAGTCATCACCCACGATCCATGGCCTCCTCCATCTCCACTTCATGATTTACAAGATCATCCAGTGGGGAGTGGAATCATGTCTCCAACGAAATGTGCCAATATTTAAAAAATATATAGTACACATAATAATTAGACAATTTCATTAAACAATTTAATAAAACAAGTTAGAGAACGTGTTAGAACAAATTTTATTCTAATTAATTAAGACAATAAAATGAAACTACATTAATTTACATAAAACGCTTATATTACCTCTAGCATCCGGCGGCTCATCCTATGTGAAGAGGATTTTGGTACACCCTCGCCAATCCAAACCCACGTACGAACACGGCACCGCTACGACATGTGATCATCAACAACGGCTAGCATCTCCAACGCATCACTAGATATCTTGGCTAGATAGTCGCACAGGGCCCCTCTTGGGCATCATCGGCCCCAGCATTTTCATCACGCACATGTAACATCAGCCTCTGGAGGCTTCCGAACAAAAGTAGAGCTCGTCTTTCGGAAAACCTCTCAAATTAACAAAATAACTTCTAAATCAGAAGGGAAGGTCAACCTCCCATGTGCATCAGAGAACGACATATATCTAATGCTATACAAAAAATTCCGCAAAAAAAATGCAAGACCTTCTCACAAGTCTTGGCGTCACGGAATAAATAATCAACATAAAATAAAAGGAGGGAACTAATGCACTACCCTCACTAGTATAGTAGTGAAATGGTCATCGGTAGTAGTGAGAGGGAACCTCACCTCCTACGGACCAAACAAATCAATGAGTAACTAACCACTCGGACACCTAAAAATCAATAGGAGAAAGTATATCATCCCTAATGTATCTCTAGGAGTACGCCTCTCGACTCCTCTGTCGAATAATACGACTGGGACATCCGGGAAGCTAGAAAATGCTGCCTCTCCTAGATAGGCGAGTAATAAAATAAATGTCCTCCTCGGTGGGCTAGTACCACCGCCGAAGTGACCCCACAAAAAATCTTTTTCGGTTGGCATCCCACCTTTATAGATCAATTGTCCTAATAATCCACTATTCTGCTTATAGTATGTAGCCTCCTCAGTAAGTTAAGGAGGCCTACCTCTCTTAAGAGAAACTAGCGTGGGTGTCGTAATAGAGCAAGGGTACAAAATTCTCTCCCTCTCCCCATGCCTCCGACTATTGTATCATGTTATAATTGTCCTCCATATGCTCTTTGTTTGTTTCCTTTTCCCTCTCTCTGTTGATGTCACTAAATGATTCACATATTAAATACATCAACCTCCTTCATACATAAAGCCTAATTTTTTTTATTAAATGACAAATATATTTACAAATATATATATATATATATATATATATATATATATAAAACTTTTATCGATATTCGATGCACCCAAAGAAAAATAGTCACGCACCGCTACCACGGTGCGTACTTTGTCTCATCGCGCACCACCCACGCTGCGCATGACAGCAAAACTTCACGCACCGCAGAAAACAAAAAATCTATTTTGTGCGGTGCATTGACCAAAATACCCACCCCGTGGTTTTTATAGTACAAAGCACCACCCAATAATCATCATAATTCTGGTGTGTTCAGAACGATTACGACCACACGCATGATACGGCCGTACATGGAGTGTTATTTTTTAAAATTTTAGATGTCGATGCGGCCAGACAACAAAACACACCGCACTATTTTAGTGTTAAAGTGGTGTTCTTTTTCACAATACGCACGAAACCGGTGTGGTTTTAAGATAACATCGTTCACGGTGTGGCACGTAAATTTACATGCAAACGCGAAAACAGTACGAGCCGAACGGCTCGAATGCACACTTATAATCAAAAGGTAAATTTTAACTCAATTTGAGAAATTAACTCGATAAAAGGTTAATTTGGTGAGGAAAAAGTAGATTACCTACACATTTGCACATCAAGAGGAATCTTTTGCCGAGGAATACTAAAAATCAAATTTTCCCACCATTTTGGAAAATTCAAACTCCACATACAGTGATAAATGGACAAGTAATGCAAGCAATGGGAGCACCAGTGGCAGAGTGCCTCGGAAGAATAAAAGCTCATATTGATGCTTGAGAGCTGTATAGCACTGTAACAAGTAAAAATAAAGTGACTACATTAATTTTTTTAAATTAAACTTTTTTCGAAGCGCTTGATTATGAGACGCACCCAGATGGTTTTACCCAATGGCTCACTTGCACTTCGCTATGGTGCATTGGATTATTGAGATGAACAAGGTCTATTTTGTATGGAGAGCACATTGTCTCGGTGTGCCATTTGATATTACGCACCGAGTGTGCTCTATATAAAACTATGTGTGTAAAGTGCACCGTTGTCTTCATAGTACTAAAAAATAACTACGCAATGCTTCTTTAGCCTCTACTATGCACCGGTGTGTTACATACATATCAAGTGCATCGGTGCATGTTATGATGAGAAATGCACCACAAAAAAACATCGGCAAAAAACTCCACCCACTAACCTCCTCTAGTGACCTCTCACTACAAAAAAATATCCGAGCTATTTTTATAAGGGCTTTCTCAAAAACATTCTCGCTAGAGGGTCTTTTCCTTCTAGTGAATGCGAAAGTACAAGCACCGAGCATGATAAGCATTGGGTTCCACATAACTTCCGTGGGCGACAAGTTTGGCTACATTTGCAAAGGAGCCGCCTTCGGCAGAGTCCACAGCAGCTTTGCCCACTACGAGCTAGGCCATACACCATCTAAGGTTGTAGGGGACAATTCCTTCAAGCTCATTATTCCACCATTCCTTGGTTTCTTCCCAGTGTTCAATGTGGACCACCTTTAGCCCTACTTTCCACCATTATTAGACACATCTAACATTACAGAACAACTCGCACCGATGGAGTTAAATCTATACTACATGGAATAAGCCATAATTTGTCGAATCATGGATACATAGATCAATAACACCCACTAGTAGAGGATCTAGCTATATCAAATTGTCAAAGAAAACCAACTCCTTCACTAGGGAAAGTGGTTCACCCGGGGACCCTGATTCAACAGAAATTTCCTCACCTCATGGAGGCTCGAATGCACGATGGGGACCATTTCTTCCTAAGTGGGGAGGGATGTTCTAGGTGGATATTTGTAGCCACCCACCTATTCCACCTAGACCCCTAGTCAGTTTCACCGGTTTCTTGGTTACGAGCAACAATTAGTATTTTTAGCAATTTTTGAAAGCCTAAAGTTGCGAGACGATTTTGACCCGAAACGAATTTTTTTTGAGGTCCGCTATAGACATGTAGCCATATGAAGGGGGTTTGCATCAAATCCTATATTACTCGGAGAGATATTTTTGATGATATATTGTACGCACCAAACGGAGATAATATGACCAACTTGCGACCTCGGGAAATTGGTTTGCCCAACTAACCCCAACGGGAGCCCACAAAATCTTGGTGTTCCATTCTCCTAGGGTTAGGTTTTTGGATGTTTAGGGTTTTTCCCATGTTGTTCAATAATAAAAAATTCCTTGAGCCTCATTGTAATGCATTTCATAGGCATGTAACGCCATGTCCTTCTCGGAGATCATAAGCTACCATCACCCAAGCTACTTTATTTTCCATTCTATTTATAAAGAATCTAGCGTATTTGATATTAATGAATGAAGTGTTATTTCTCTACATCTGCGATTTTGTGTTTATTTTTTGTATTTTATTGAGTTCCCTGCACAATTCCATATCATCTATGAAGGTGACACTAAGGTAAAGAGTGCAAACTTCAAACATTTAGAATTCAAATATGAAACTCTCATAATGCATACTTGGTGAAAGTATTGCAAATTATTTCTTTCTTAGGGTAGATGAGATCGTTAATTTAATGAGAAATATTAGTGAATTATTAAAATATTTGATGCTTGTTTAGAAAATCCTAAGACTCTCTAACCCCAAAATTGGATTCAAAAAGTCTCTTCCCTTGAAGAAATACATGATTTGAATAATCTTACTATTGAATGGCTTCATGGGATCTTAACAAACTTATGAAATGAGAAAAAGGGGGTCCATCATATATTAGAGAAGCAACATTCAAAACTACCTATAAAGGAAAATAAAAGGAGGAGATTAAGGAATCGGACTACATATCGGATGATGAAGAGGTGAATTTAGTGAAGAAATTCCAAGTAAGAATTGGAAAATTTAGAGGTAAGCTTTCCTTTCAAATGCTTTACTTTTGGAAGAGTTGGTCATTGTGCTTCTAAATTCCATTATAAATAAAACCATGTGAAAGGGAAGAATTATGCAAAAGTAAATGTTAGAGGAAGGTTTGAAAACAAGAAAATTTTCTACACACGAAGATAGTGATGTTCTTTCAAATGATGAAGAAATTGAATCTAATCGAGAATATCAATTATTACGGAAATATTGATGGTCGAAAGAGTACTAGTGGAGGAAAATTTTACTTGGGACCTTGCTTGGTATCATGGTTCATTAAAAAACAAAGATTCATTGCTTTATCTATTGATGAGGAGGAATACGTTGTTATTACATATTTTTGTACTCGACTTCTGTGGATGATGAAAAACATTTAAATACATTCAAATCACTTGTCCCCAAGCCCATATCTATTCTGCGACAGTACATACGAGTGCTGTAAGTATTTCTAAAAATCCCTGCCATGCACTCAAAAAACCAAGAATATTCCAATAAAATATCACTTTTACGAGAGAACGATTTGTTGAACAAAAGGTCAAACTAGAATACGTTCCTTCAAAGGGAACAAGTTGCATATATATTTACAAAGCCACTTCCACGTGATTCTTTTCTAATATCTCGAGACATAAATAGGAGTTATATCGGCTTCATCACTCTATTAATAATGCAATGTGATATTTCATGTTCAAGGAGTTGAGTGTAGATACACTATTTCACTACTTTATGTACGCGGATTACATGAAGAACATCATGTATATACGTGAGTTTTGATATATACGATCATGCATGTTTCTCTAAAATGAAGAAAGAGTGGGACAGGCTCGGGGAAATTATTTGATATGCTTGAGTTAGTTATTATTTATAGTTGACGATGATTTATTGCTGATCTATTAATGATGCTTATTTTTTACTTAGAAATAATATTAATTTATGATTATTCATGAGTTGCCGCAATATGCCTCTTTTTTATGGCTTTGTTGCTTGATGAGCTGGAAATGATCATACCTAACAAGAGAATAGTTGGCATAGGTTCATAGGGAGCATCTATTATTCTTCTAATAGCAAATTTTTGGAATTGTAGTTGCTTGAGCACTACTTGCTAAATGATGATATTTTTCATTTCTTTGTGACATTGATGAAGAGATATGCTAAAGATAGTGTTGATGATGTTGTTGCTCAATTCTATGTCTTGTAATATTGAAGTTTCTTGGTGATGTCGAAATAATTGGTCATATATTGATATTGATGCTACATCCTACTTCATGATGGTGATGAAGATGTTCACATTTTAGGTTCCTTTATGGTATATGATGGTTGCTCAGATGGCACATCCATGGTCTTTCTACCTCACTATTGAGGTCTCCAGTTTTGGTTATAAATGGAATATCTATCTCTTGATGTAAATATCATGTAAAGATGATCGAGTGGATATTGGTGGCTACCCACCTATTCCACCTAAAACCGCATTTGGTTTCATCTATTTCCTTGATTGTTACAGCATTTACTATTTTTAGTAGTTTTTTCGGTCCTGAACTTGAGCTATTTTGGCCCCCCTAAGTGGTGTTTCTTGTAGGTTCGTAGCAAACCCATTGTTGTAAGCAAGGGTATGTATAAAATCTTGTATTAATAAAAAGATACCTTTCCAACGGTATTGTACGCACCAAACTAGAGATCATATGACCAAGTTATGACCTCAGGGAGTTGCCTGGCCAACTAACCCCAACGGGTCTCACAAACTCTTGGAATTTCATCTTTTGGGGTTAGGTTTTTGTTTTTTTTGGGTTTTCCTTTAATTATAAATAATAAAATGTCCCTTGAGCCTCATTGTAACACAATTGAGAGGCATGTAGACCCACATCTCTTCTTAGAGATAAGCTATCATCGCACGAGCTAGTTTATTTCCATTATGTATGTAAGCATATTTTAGGTTCTTTGATATTAATGAAATGAATTTTTATATTTTTTTCATCTCTTTTCTTATGTTTATATCTATATGTGTTCCCGAATAAGTTTGGATCGGTATGACATCGGAGTGGTCTACTCTTTCTCTTGTTTTCGTTTGCATGTCCCCAACGAGGTCGGGGTATAAGGAGCTAGGGCTCAAGCTGGTGGAACATATGTAAGATCAGTCTCCATAAACCCCAATGACGTCCCATGGAAAAATAAAATAAAGAAGAGGGAGCCATAGATCATTTCAAAAATATTTCTCGAAAAGGCCGTTGAGCGAGAGAGGAACGCAATGATGAATAAATTTTCCCCGGATCCTTTGGAAAGGCTACCCACGAGCGTGATGCATCTTCATCCGCAGCCACTCTAGAGAAAGCCACTCCTTTTAAGGTACAAGTTAATTTTGACATTCCCATATTTGAAGGCGAGATAGATGCGGACATTGTAGATAGACATGGTTAAATATGTTGGAAGGATATTTTTCGGTTCATGACTTTTCCAATCGGGAAAATGTTGATTTTGCACTCTTCAAAGTTGCCACCCCATGTCAAGGATCGGTGGGAAACCTACTATGAGAAAAAGGACAAGAGGGAATCCTCACTGTCAGCCGCACCCACATGGGATTCTATCGATACATCATCGAGGAACAATATTACCCTATCAACGAGCGTGAAGATAGATACATAAAGTGGACCACGTTGCGGCAAGGAAGGGACCAAAGATATGTCATACTTCACAAAAAAAATTCATACACTTAGCACAAAGGTTGGGTAGTAATGATTCTCAATGACATTTAGTACTTAAGTATTATGGTTTTCTATATAAGTAAATCCATGACAAAATGGAGTTCTTGGACATCTCCTCGCTCGATGTTGCATATCGATACTACTGTTAATATTGAGAAAAAGTTTAAAGAAAGAAGCGAGACTTTGAATTTGTGAATCGAAGCGAGGAAAAGGCGCTCCCAAATTACGGAACAAAGGAAAAATCTAAGGTGGGGTGACCTAGGAAATCATGTCAAATACTATAAGTAAAGAAAAAAACCATGAAGAAAAGAAGGACATGGGAATGTGGTGTGAGTTCCATAAGAACCACGCCGACAACACGAGTGAGTGTCGAGGAAAGAAGTCACTAGTGGCCGAGATGAAGGCTTTCGAATTAGATGCATGTTCCAACTGCGGGTTAGAACCTAATAAGGGGAATGAAAAATGGAAGCAGATTATTAATGTGAAGCCTAGTGCCAATGTTTCCACCTCCAGATCCAAAATGTTGAGTCCGAAGATCCGGAGGGAGGGAGGGGGGTGTGGGGGGCACCTCTTCCACTCACATATGTGGGTGAAGTGTTCCCCTCTATAGTTCATTGTGAACAACATGAGCCAAAAGAACCTCATTTCAGCGGATGTCTTGAAGTGCACTGGCTTACCGACCACACACACATGCGACCCATACACCATCGGGTGGCTTCACCAAGGACGAGATCTCCGCATCAACCAACATTCGTGCCTCCATTATAGCAACAAGCCCTTCACAAATGAGGTATTGTGTGATGTTTCACCTCTTGACGTTTGTGATGTATTATTAGGCCAACCATACTTGTTGAAGCATCATTTTTTGTATGACTCTAGGCCTCACACTTACTACTACTTTTGGAAATAAGTTGTACAAGATAATGAAGGTAGCACCACCTACGCCATCTCTTTGATCTCTACAAAGAAATCTAGTAAGACAATTTCTCGATATGACGAAATTTTTCTTCCTCATGATTCTCCCTCGGAAACGAAGAAGATTGTGGCCACCTCCATGGTCTCAGTAATGGATCATCCACACAACGACAAAAAATGAACACGATCATAGAGGAGTACAGGGATATCTTCACCTCACCCACAAGGGGTACCCCTACATTGTCAAGTCAAGCACTCCATTGACCTAAACCCCGAGGATCATCGCTACGATAGACCAATATCTGATGCTTTGTTCTGCAGAGAACGCCAGATCAAAAGGAAGAATCGAGAGTTTTTGCGGAAAGGGAACATCGGTGCGATGTCATCACCCTATGGAATCTCGATCATGTTGGTATAGAATGAAGGATGGATCCTGGAGGCTTTGTATTGACTATCGGGCCTTTGAATAAGATCATTGTTTGGAATAGTTATCCAATCCCATATATTGATGACCTTCTAGATTAGCTAAAGGTTCCAAATACTTAGGCGAAGATTGACTTGAAGTCGTGTTATCACTGGGTACTTATTGAACCTTCTGATGTATGGAATACCACCTTCAAATATAAGGAGGGCCTTTTCGAATGATTGTTCATGCCTTTCGGGTTGACGAATGCCCCTGCAAACTTCATGTAGTTGATGGAAGACATCATACGGAGCCTTCACCGAATCATTCATGGTAGTATACCTCGACAAAATCGATCTTTAGTCGAAGCTCGGAAAGAGCACATACACCATATCGCGACAAGCCCCTCCAAGCCTGTGACAACACAAATTATGTACCAATTTAGAGAAATACACTTTTTGGTATGACCCAAGTTCAATATCTAGGGTACATCATTGATGAGCGAGTTGTGCATGTGGATCCGGACAAGATACAAGTTATTCGGGGATTGGCCAACCCCAACCACTCTAACGAGCTCCGCATCTTTACGGGCCTTGCTAATTTTTATCGTAGGTTCATGTTGGGATTCTCTCATATCACTTGTCCTCTCGAGTGAAGTCACCAAGGACGGGGCGAAAGAAAAATTTCTTTTGGTCTGAATCCCAACATAAGGTGAGTTGAAGCATCACCTCTTGCTTGCACGCGCTCATATTTCCAAACACCGCAACAACCATTTGAAATTGAGACGGACGCCTTTGACTATCCTATTAGTATAGTTCTTACCCAACATGGGCATCACGTGGCATATCACGGTAGAGGCAGCTTTCGAATAAAGTCCGAAAGTATCCCACTTATGACAAAGAGATGTATTCCATTGTACAAGCCTACCGAGCAATGGAAACATTACATTCTAGGGAAGGAAATGACTATCCACACAAACAAACAACCCTTGCGGTTCCATATAGACATAAGGAAATTTGTGGCAATGATTTCCATTAGAAAATGGTCCACATATATAGAAACAGAGCCTCCATTTGAACATCAAGTACAAGAAAGTGCCGCAACGCTAATAATGTCGGACCGTCTTGGTCGATCACCTGATCACTTTGCGTTTAAACAAATATGCTGCAATCTCTTATGGGGACAAGTCTTTAGGGATGATCGCCATCTTTACAAGGTGATCCGGAAATTCAGAAACACGTAGTGTCACTCTCTCACGGAAGGAAAGCAAGTTTTTGGATTTTCATATCCATGGCACATTGTTATGCACACAGGACACCTCTTTGTGTTCCTTCAAGTGAGCATGAAAAAATGGTTGGGGAAGTGCGTGCAGTCGGGTCGCTCGGAAATTTGAGTAGAGAAAATAAGTAGCACTTTATCATATATGATATTTTTATTGGCCGAACCTTGACGGGATGTTGGAGAAGTACTCAGATGCTGCGCTTTATGCGTGGCATCTCAAACTAAACAAATGAAGAAGCAAAGAGGGCATATATACTCCTCACCATACGCGTAGTCAGCCTTAGGAATACATATTGCATTTCATGCCTTTCATTGTAGAATCCATATTACAATGTAATTTATCATCGTGAAAATGATTTTCCCACTTCTTGTTGCATTGGGATGATTCTTGTGACGATGCGATGTTGGATACTCTTTTTCACTCCATTACAACATCATAATAATAAACCTTAATATTAAACCAAATATTATAAACCCTAACATTATAAAGCCTAAAATTATAAAGTCCAACATTATAAACCCTAAGATTAATATTATGATCCCTAATATTAGTATTATAAACCCTACGATAAATATTATAAATTGTATGGTTAATATTATGAATGTTAATATTAATATTATAAACTATTCCATTACAAACATTAAGATTATAAAACCCAATATTAAACTCTAATATTAAAAACCCAACATTTCAAACTTTCATACTAACGCAATATTAGAAAGCTAATATTAAAAACCCTAATAATATAAGCCCCCAATAATATAAACCAAATATTAAACCCTAATATTATAAACAAAATATTAAACACAATCATAGAAACTTAATATTAGATAAACCCAATATTAAACCTAATATTATAAACCCTTATATTAAATCCCAATTTTGTAATGTGGCAATGCAACATTGAATAAATTGCAATCGTAATGTAACATTGCGACAATCATTTTCGGATTGATTGTCGCATTGGGACAATGTTTGTCACAATGTGATGTTGGACACATTTCTATGCCATTCAAGCATGACAAATATTAAACCATAATATTAATAAAGCCCTTAGAATTCACAATATTCACAGCTAGTTTTATATTATGTCGGCTTTGATTGTCGTATTGTTAGATATTTCATTCACATCATTCAACTAGGGATTGAAAAACCCAAGAGATTATTGATATTACAAGCCAAAGGGATTAATAAACTCAAGGGACTATTAATATTATAAACTCAGGGATTAATAAACCCAATGGATAACAAATCCAAGAAAATAATATTAAACCCTAGGATAAATATTATAAATCATGTGATTATAAATCGTAAGATTATAAACCTAAACCCAATATTACAAACCATAATATAAACCTATTTTATTCAATGTCATTATGCGACATTGAATAAATTAGGGTTAATATCATAATCTCTAGGATTAATATTATACTTCGAAGAAATATTTTAATCCCTAGGATTAATATTATAAACCTTATAAAAAAATATTATATACCAGAGGATTAATATTCTAAATGCGAAAGTTAATATTATAAACCATTGCATTAGAATTACAAACTCGAATATTATAAAGCTTAATATTAAACTCAATATTAAAAACATAATATTTCAAACCCTCATACTAAACACAATATTATAAACAAAACAGTAAACCCTAACAATCTTAAACCCAATATTAAACACTACTATATACCCCAACATTATAAACCCTTATATTAAATCCCAATTTTGTAATTTCGCATTGCGATGTCAAATAAATTTCAATGTAATGTAACATTGCAACAACCATTGCAAGTTTGATTGTCGCATTGAGACAATGTTCATCGTAATACGACACTAGACACATTTTTTGTATCCTTCAAACATTGCAATATTAAACTCTAATATTAAATAAATAGAAGGGATTGTTATTGATATTATAAACCCATGGGACTGAGTAATATTATAAACTCAAGGGATTAATAAACCCTATGATTAATATTATAAATATAAATGAATAAAAAAACCACTAGGATTAATATTATAAACCCTACCATTATAAACCTTAAAATCATAATCCATAAATCCAATATTACAAAACTAAATATAAACCCTAATTTATTCAATGTCGTAATGCGACATTGAATAAAATGAAATGCAATATATAATTGTGACAATTATTGTCACACTACTTATTGCATTGTGATGATGCTTGATAGACTACGATGTTGGATAGATCTCCACACCATTCCATCATCACAATACTAAACCTTAATATTAAACCAAATATTATAAACCCTAACATTATATAACCCGACATTATAAACCCCAAGATTAATATTATAATCATTATGATTGATATTATAAACCCTACGATAAATATTATAAACACGTAAGATTAATATTACAACTTGCTAAAATTAATATCATAAACCCTTGCATTAATATTACAAAACCCTAAAGCTTTATAAAACTCAATATTAAACCCTCACGCTAAATGCAATATTATAAACCCAAAAATTAAAAACTCCCATATTATAAACTCAATATTAAACCCTAATATTATATATCCAATATTAAACAAAATATCCCAATATTATAAACCCAACATTAGAAACCCTAATACTATAAAACCTAAAACCAACACCTGTTAAATGAAATTGAATTATGCCCAATATCATAGGTAAACAAAAACCTACACTCATTAAATGAAATTGAAATCTCAGAAAATATAAAATGTGAAATTTTTCATAGTTGTAACATTAGAATAATTAAACCTCGCATGGTCATGTATGATGCCTTTGCCAAGCGTAAGTTATAGGTAATTAAAAACATTAGAAAATAAAATAGGGAAGAAAAAATAAAGTATAGAACCAACTAATTGAATTACAAGGAGTCGACTTGTGAAAAATGGATGGAAGAAAGAAACTTTTGAGACTTGAGACTGACCTTAGGATGGAATAAATAAACCTTAACACTTTCCATTAACATGTAACATCATATACCTAATGTTAAATTGAATGGAAAATACCGTTTAACCATCAAAGTCTCTAAGATGACCATGGTATTTAAATATTTCAATCCATAAATGTATATTTTCAAAGGAATCCATAGAAATCAAAGCAAGCAAAAGCTAAATTATCTTACAATCTCTTAGTTATCTCTTGTTTATCCATCCTAAAATAAGATATTAAACTCTATAAACACATATATTAAACCCTAATATTATAGGCCTTAATATTTAAACCATATAAATTATAAACTCTATATATTAAACCCTAATATTATAAAGCCCTACATATATTAAACACTCGATATTATACCCATATTGTAAACCCCAAATGTTTATAAACCCTAGCACAATCACATTAGCAAACGTTGTTGATATAAATTGTAATTTATTGTGACATTGTGACAATGTTTGTCGCAGCATGACAATGTTTGTGATTATAGTTTTTAAAGGTTGATTTCATTTTTTAGGGATTTTTAGGGTTTATAGCATTATGGTTTCTAATATGGGTTTTCAATATTAGGGTTTAATATTGTGCTTATAATATTGGGGTTTTTAATTTTGGGTTTATAATATGGCGTTTAGTGTGAGGGTTTAGTATTGGGTTTTATAATCTTAAGGTTTGTAGTATTAATGCAAGGCTTTATAGTATTAATTGTATCATTTGTATAATATCAATCATATGGTTTATAATATTTATCATAGGGTTTATAATATCAATCCTAATGATTGTAATATTAATTTTAGGGTTTATTACGTTTGGGCTATATAATGTTAGGGATAATAATATTTGGTTTAATATTAGGATTTAATATTGTGATGATGGAATGGTGCACAAATCTATCCAACGGCATAGTGTCTCAAGTATCATCGCAATGTGACAAGCATTGTAACAATTATTTCCACAATGATACATTACATTGCAATTTATTCAATGTTGCATTACAACGTTGAGTAAATTAGGGTTTATATTCATGTTTATAATATTGGATTTAGGGTTTATAATTTTAAGGTTTATAATTGTAGGGTTTCTAATATTAATCGTTGGGGTTTTTTTATTCCCTTGAGTTTATAATGTTAATCCTAGGGTTTATAATCACTTGGGTTTATAATATAATTCATGGGGGTTTAATATTATTCCCTTTGGGTTTATAATATTATTCCCTTTTGGTTTATTAATCCCTTAAGTTTTATAATATTATTAGTCCCTTGGGTTTATAATATTATTAGTCCCTTGGGTTTATGAGTCTCTTTGGTTTATTTAATATTAGGGTTTAATATTGTGATTTTGGAATAGTACAAAAAGGTGTCAACCATCATGGCTTTCAAACGCTTATTATGTTGACCATGATTGACCAAAGAATACTATTATTGACCATGAATGACCAAATATTGCTATGATTGACCATGATTGAACTAAGATATTCATGGTTGAACATGATTGACAATGGTTGATGATGGTCAACCATGCTACTTAGAGTTAACTATGTTGAAAATGGTTGAACATGTTGACCATAGTTAAATATCATCAATCGTAGTTAACTATAGGCAACCATGCTCATCATAGTTGATGATGGTTTATTGTGGTAAGACTTATGGTTGACCATGTGTGGCTATTATTAATCATCGTTGGCTATGTTTTGTATATGGTTATATTATGGTTGAGAAAAGGTTTGAATATGTTTTTACTATGGTTTGGTTATGGTTTACCACCGTTGATTTTGGTTAGACTATGGTTTGAATATAGTTTTCCAATGTTTCACCATGTTGAACCACATTTGGATATGATTTACTATAGTTGAGCATGGTTTGAATACAGTTTGACTATGCTTAATCATATTTTCACAATGGTTTCTCTATAGTTGACTATGATTTGAATATAGTTACCGTTTTGATGGTGGTTGTTGATGGTCAACCATGGTTTAACGATACTTAACCCTCACCATCCATTATACGCATTCATGGTAAACCATGTCCATCTATTATGGTTCAATATTGTTTATTATGGTTGACTATGGGTCACCTACATATAAGGCATGATGCTCGTGGTAATTGTTGATTCACCATGTGAAGTTGACTATTGTTGACCATGCCAACAATAGTCAATCATAATTAAAATGTGTTAATGTGTAATTTAATGTATAGTTTAAGACATTATAAATGTGTAGATTAATATATTATTAATGTGCCATTAATGTTATATTAAATTCTTCATAGTTTTATTTAAATATTATAATGTTAGCATGCGTGAGTAACACTATAAACTATATTAGTAACATTAATAATACTAGTAATGTTATGATAAATGATATTAACATTAATAATAACAATATAAACACATTAATACTATGTTTTTAATAATATTAAGATTAATATTATTTTTAATAATATTAATATTAATGATAATAATAATATTATTATTGTTAATAATATTGATATTAATATTAATAATAACATTATTGTATTATATTATATTTCCATATTACATAAAATTATTAATATTACAATTTGATTTTAATAATAATATAATTATTTAATATTTAAAGAATATTAAATTATTAAATTATTTTAAAATAATTTAAAATAAAATTTATTTTATATAATTTGAACTTAAATATTGTTATTATTAAAACTAAATCTAATATAAATTTATATATCATATTATAAAAAATTAATATTAATATAACTTAAACTTAATATTAATAAGCATAATATTAATAAAACATATTATATCATGCACTTGTTCACAATGTTGAACCACAATTACATGTGCTTAAAAATATAAACTTGCTTAAAGAATTAACATTGGTAAATATAAACTTTATTGAGTGCTTGTAAATATGTCATACTAAAATAATCAAATTTAAATTGAATGATATAATTTAAATTAAATGATGATGATGATGATGATTAAGTCATCGCTAAGACCAATGCGGTCTGTCAGGACCTCAAGAAAGGAAAAAAGAATCTAAGTTTGATTCTTCAAAAACTTGTTTCTATGATCAAAGAGAAGGGAAATAAGCGCTCCAAGATCGCTATAGGTGGGTTGGCGTAATAGTTCAAGAAGATTGGAAGTGTGGAAGATGTTAGGGAATTGAGAGCGGATGTGAGTAAGAGTTTGGGAGATCTAAAAAGAAGTGTTTTCATCTTCCACCTACTTAGTGTGCAAATCGTGCATTCTATCATTCTAGGGAGTCTTGGGAATAGACCACCATCTTGTCTCACTCACGAATCTCATGGGAACTCATTCTTATCCTAGCGATGTTCATTTTTTCTTAGTGTTGGTCAACATAGAGAGATAATTCGATTATCAAGGGTGGGGTGATCACCTCCTTATAGTATCTTCGCTTCCTTTTACCCTCCATCTCCCAATCCTCCAATGTGGCCTTGTCCCAATAAACCCTGGAGGTAATAGTATTTTTGACACTATCTTTACTTCCCATATTGAGCTCCTCCTTAATCCCCCCAATGGTTGAGCCAATACTAGGCATCCTTATGTCATCAGCGCTTGAGGCGAATGTGGTAGTTTTGACTATAGTTAGAAGCAATTTTTGGGAGACTTTTGGCTTCCATGTTGTAAATATTCTTCTTATACATCAGATATCTAAACATAATCGTACTTTCAATGGGGGACAAACCAACTTCGATTAAGAGGATAGGATAGGGAGTATTTCCCTTGATCTTTAGATTGTAGGTTATGAATTTCTTGTGAATCATATCAATCTTCCTTCATGACTCTTTGGTATATCTGCAACCCCGACTTCACATCCTTATAAGACAACAGGGGTGGCGAGAGTCTCGAAAAGGGAACTTATTTTTACTCCAAATGTAAATATCGACCAACTTACAATTGTTTTCAAACTCATAATAAGTTTTCCGGCCTCCAATAATCCTTTTCTCGGTGCTATAATTCCGGTTGAGTTGATGAGGGAAGTCAATGCCCAAATATTTATAAGAAGAAACTTGCTCTAAGCCTTTAGGTTATTATACACGAAACTACCATGGGTGATCTTTTTGGATTTAATGATCATGACTTTAGTCTTGTCAGGTATTAAGCTGTGATAACCATCTTGGAGCCGTAGACATGAAGATTCTAAGGTTGCTTAACTCCAATATTGCATTTAATATCTTTAGACCATCCCTCATTGGTCTTAAGCTTGGCGAGTGGCGATATTGTAGAGAGACGGATCGCAACAATCCTCAACTCGGGAGGGACCATGATCTCTTTAAGTCTCTCCCAAAGAGTTTATCTCGATAGTAACAATGTCGAAAGCTTTTCTAAAGTCCACAAAACGACAGAAAGAGATAAGCTTTACTATTGCGACATTTCTCCACAACGATTTTGAGAGTGACAAGATGGTTAATAGTCGAGTGACGTTTCCTAAAAGCGGCTTGTCCTTTAGCTCTTTTTCCCTGGCTTTCAAGCCAAAGGCTAAGCTTCTTTTCCAAAATGAGCCCATAAAGCTTGGATAAAGGATGTGGCTAATCATAATGGTCTCGTAGTTAGATGGAACGCTTTTGTCCCCATGTTTAAAGATAGGCACAATAAGAGTTTGTGTCCAAAGTTGAGGGAAGCCATGTGTTACGGCCAAATTGAGAAGCTTCCGGGAGATGAGGAATGAGGATAGATCTACCCATTTTAAGGATCTCGGCTTGGTATCCTTCAATATCTTTAGCTTTCTCATTAGCGAGCTTATTAATACGAGACTCAACGTCATCGAGAGAATACATCCTCCTTAATTGGAGTAATTAAAGTGGTGCCCATAGTTCCGGGAGAGTCATACAACTTTTTAAGATAGTTGTCCCAATTTTCTATGAAAATAGAATAATTATCTTTAATTTTTATGTTTATTTCGTCAAAAATTTAATTACCATAAAAAAAAATTATATAGTAAAGAAAATAAATCGCTAGGTAGTATAATAACTAAACCCTAGGGCCGGCAAAGTATGTTACCATGGGACGAAACCACCAAGCAAATTGAACTTTTCACTTTTTGATACCTTGTAGTGGTATAGTTATCTCCACTGCATTGGATATTAAAAAAATCCAAGATGAACTTAAGAGCAACGTTTTTAAATTGCTGTCTGGATAGACTAAATGCGAGTTACATAACAAATGTTAGTGTAGCCTTTTTCATTTTAATAGAAAAGAACAAAATGAATTGGGAAAGTCGTCGAATGAAGGAAAGAATTTAATTCAAAAACGAAGAAGAGTTTGTTTTTCTTTATAAACCATTTAAGACAAGTATTGTATTTTTTAAATGAAAACGAAAACCCCTACACTTTCAAGCCTCCACACTAACCTTACCCTAGCCACCTTACAATTGAGAATTTCTCTCACACCCCAAAACTCTACGTTTGAAAACAATTTACAATGGCGAGATTCAAACATGTAGTTGTCGGTGTTATCATAAACTACAACTACGTGTCCTTATAAGCTACAATCTCTCTTGAGGGTTTCACGCGTGTAAATACAAACTCTCTTCCATAACGTGGATGCAATAAAATAAATAATATTAAATAGAATGGTATAATTTAAATCTAAAATTATATTTAACATTAAGCCCTCAACTTGATGATTAAAAGATATATTAAATATTAATATAATATAAACTTAATATCAAACTAATACTATAGCATGAACCACAACATGCGTTTTAAATATAATTTTACTTGAGGATACAATTTAAATCACACAATCCAAAAATGGGTTTCTATCTATATTATATTTAATCTTTTATGCGATCAATATAAAATTACAAAATGGTTCATCCATCTTCACATATATAATTGAGATTCTTTGAATAGAAATATTAAACATATAAACTATAATATTAAACTTTAAAATACCATTAAATTTTTATTGTGTTAAAAATAAATATTTTATTATTATTATTATCATAAAATTCATAATAATCAATAGAACTCATTACTCAAACATATTTATGGATTACGAGAATATAAACATACCATAGTACAAACAAAAAACATAAACATGTATTGAGTGAGAACTGCATCAAATAGTTAAATGAAAAACCAGGACTTGTTAAATGTAAATTGAAATCTGCCCAATATAATAGATAAACAAAAACCTGCACATATTAAATGAAATTGAAATCTAGCCCAATATAAATTTTCCTAATTGTAACACCTGAACAATTAGAATTGTTAATCATATACCATACCTTTTTTCAAAGCGAGCGAATGTTACAACAGTAAAAATAAACTTGCTTAGTCATGTACCATGCCTTTGACAATTCGAATAGGAGGGCATGCGTTTCCGTAAAGGAGCATGAATGAGAACACGCGTTTTCTAACCGTTAATAGTTATAAGTGTTTATTAACAAATCCACCTACCTAATTTTATATATGTAGTGGATAAATAAAAGAAATAAATTAATTTTCAATTAAGGCAAATGAGAACGGGCATTTTCTATTTCTCATAAATTGTTAATCATCATAATTGTTAACAAAAAATGCCTTCTGCCAAATACCATGGGCAGTTTAGGACAGCCAAACGTTACCTATGTATTTAAGAAATGCGAAACGCTGTGGACACTACTTTACTGATTCTGCATTCTTGCTTAATGCGACCCTGTCTAGAGTTCGAGCTAAGTGGGAGTTCTCATAATGCAATTTCAGATTCATTTATTTACCATGTAGTGCACATATTTCTGATGTACCACACACTAGAATGTGGATTGTATAGTTAATAAATGGCTAATGTATTTCTATGGTTATATATATTGAACTCCCAATGCAATTTCAGATTCATTTATTTACCATGTAGTGCACATATTTCTGTGTGGTATATGTGGATTGTATAGTTAATAAATGGCTAATGTATTTCTATGGTTATATATATTGAACTCCCAATGCAATTTCAGATTCATTTATTTACCATGTAGTGCACATATTTCTGATGTACCACACAGTAGAATGTGGATTGTATAGGTAATAAATGGCTAATGTATTTTCATGGTTATATATATATATATTTTTATGTTGCACTAGTTTATGATGCTATGCAGTATTTCGGATGTAGGCTCGATATTTTAGGTGTCGAGAAGCGAGTATCCGATACCGCTAGAAGCTTTTCCTAAATTTACAAGAAACATTAAGTTGGAAACAACAATAATATAATATATTAAAAATAAAAATAAAATAATTTATTTATTTCCATCCAAAACTTGCCAATTAAATTCCATCTTGCAATGAAATATATAAAAGATTGAACTTTGAAAAACCAGAAAAAAATCAAAATATCAATCCATCAACAACTTGCCAATGAAATTCCTTGCATGACAAAGAAAGCATGCAGAGCTCCTAAACTGAAAAAAAAGGCTATTATTACTTGATTATTATGTGATTTCATGCAACACTATATTATATTCAATTTTCGAAATTTAAGTTTGGAAATTTATAAAAATGAAACTTACTAACACGCCACTCTTTCTCTTTTCTGACCATCATTGTAATTTGTTGCATCTTATCATTAAAGCTTCAAGATATACTTCAAGAAAGTAGACTTATTTGCAATTTTTTGAACTTCAAGGTTTGCAATGCTACCAAGGAATGATCGGCAAACTATCTAAATTTTGTTGAAACCTTTGCTACATCCCCACAGCTCTGTCGCTTTCTGAGCCCATGCACCCAAATGGTACCCTCTCTACTCAAAACAGTACTAGAAAGGTGAAAATCTGCTCAAAAAAAGGTAGCAGAAACATCAAAATTTGTTGTAGTGAAGCTCGAAAAAGCTCCAAAGTACCATTTGAAGCTCTCGAGCAATTTTGGAAAGTTTCCTACCAGCTCCCAAGCTCCCAGAGCGGGGGAGCATGGGGTACATGCTCTCCAATGGTGAAGCGATACCCATGTTACTATGCATATTTCTTGGGCTATAAGATAATAAATGTCGGTTGGACGAGTATATGCCGATAGTTAGATTTAAATTTGGTTTAAATTTAACACTATGGGATATCTTGCCCAACCTCATATATTATCCCTATAACCCTGACTAATAATGATCATAATGATAACCATTTTCAGATATAATGCACACTTTGGCAATTTATATATCTCTCATGTACCCAACACTTGCATCTGGATAGGATCGTCAATACTAATTTTGGGTCGGATTATATTTATAACTAAATTTTGTTATATTTAATTTAATTATAATTACTAATTTTTATAATTAATAATAAAATTTTTTTATTTATTAAATAAAATTTTTTATATTTAATTTAATTATAATTACTAATTTTTATAATTAATAATAATACTTTCTTATTTATTAAATAAAATTTATTATATTTAATTTAATTATAATTACTAATTTTTATAATTAATAATAATACTTTCTTATTTCATTAAATAAAAAAAATATATATTATGTAAATATAATTTTATTTAAAATTATGATTTGAAATTATTTTATTTATAATAAAATAGTATATATTTTAAATTAATTTTATTATTTTTAATTTTAATTAAGACTTTAGTAAATAGTTTGATTATTAATATAAAATTTAAGTAAAAATAGTATTGTAAAAATAATATTCACACATTTTGTATAAGTAAATATTATCCAAACTATTATTAATATCTAATTAGGGAAGATATGTCATTAGATATTGGTTATTATAATTAAAATAAAATGGAGCATATTATTTATAGATAATATATAGTATTTAGTTTTTTGAAATATATTTATGATGTTTGGACTTTAAGTTTGTGATTTTTAAAAAAAATGTTGATTTTATAAACATTTAAGTTATGATATTTTGATATTTAATATAATAATTATTTTTTAATGTTTTATAATTATTATTTTTAGTTTTAATTTTTTATTATATATTTTTTTTTGTTAAGTTGTTTGTGATTTTTCGGAGCTTTGACTTGTGGCTTGAGGAGTCGTGACCTAAGTGCATATAATTTATCAAAGTCATCCATGGGATCACACCAAACCCGAGTCATGACCCTAGGGGGCATCTAATCCGTCAAAGTCACTAAGGGATCACATCAACCCGAGTCGTGACCTAGGGGCATCTAATCGTTAAAGCCACCCGGGGATCGCACCAACCCTTTGATGATTTGGATATTTTAACATGTCTCCTCCCCCTAGCACAAGGCGCAACCACCCCCCACCCCTAGTGAGGTTTGATCTTGGGTTGCGTCGGCTGACAAGGCCCATCCTCAACCGGTTTCTGCTAGTGGGACTTGACTTAAACTTTATTATATTAACAAAACTCAACAAATATTATCGTTGATTCTTTTTAATTTAATAAATATTTGAAATCATAGTCCACCGATAAAATAGACGGTGGTAGGGTGTCTTGTGAAGACATTCCTTGGTGTAAAGGTCGCTTGTTTGAAATTCTATGGCTAAA
This sequence comes from Pinus albicaulis, assembly GCA_034641835.2. NCBI lineage: Eukaryota > Viridiplantae > Streptophyta > Pinopsida > Pinales > Pinaceae > Pinus > Pinus albicaulis. Next base: position 496,244,433 of record CM076576.1, read on the forward strand.
AATACGGTGATGCTAATGGCTTGTGTGGCCCAATATGGGTGCAATCTCCAAGTGATTTTTACAACTTAGATGACCCGAGTCGAGCCTACTCAACCCAAAGGCATGCTAGTCATGCCAAGAATGACATAACCTATTTAAAATATATATATATATATATATATATATATATATATATATGTACATATCTGTAGGAAATTTTCGTAAATATGCATATCATGTCGCTATAGACATGGGTCGAGGAACATACTCAATTTTTTACATTTCTATCTCTTGCTCCCAACTTGAAAGATCTTGCTTGGAAGAATCTCTTGCTTTGGCTGCTAGTTTCACATAGGCCATGACCCTTTATGGCATGAGCTGGAATGAATTCCATATAATGTTCTTGTAGACAGGTCATCCAATTATCCCTCTTCTCACCCAACTCCTACTACATGAACAACGTTCTTACTACTACATGAGGTACAAAGATGATTGTGTGGAAATTTTAATAAATAGGGCCTAAATTACTTAAATCGCCTTGCATATAACATATGTGTGTTTGTCAATGGCACGATAATTTAATTATGTACCTTTTAGACTAGCAATCATAAAAGAGATTGTCTTTCATTTCATTCAATATCCTTCTAAGTCAACATGGTTACAATTGACGAATCTAAAGAAAAAGTATAGAGCGAGTAAATCATTGCCATAGTCTAGAATAAATTGTGTTGGTGCATCTAGCAATAGCCTACTTGATCTAAGTGAATGCGTCCTTCTCCCATTTATCCCATTTTTTATAATGCATATTTTTTAATCATCCCCCTGTATAAGCTTGACTATCTAAGCATAATCGGGAGATGAATTTTCTCGGGAAATTAATTTTCCCTAACAATTATTGCATGGCTTTCTTATTCACTAAGAATGGGATATGTGCGATAGGTATGACCCTCTCGGGGTCAATATTAATTTTTTCTTTTTTGGAATGATGTGCCCTAGTAGAATCCCTTTGGACACATTGAATATTCTCTTCTTTGGGATTAAGAGAAATCCCATACTTTCGACATCGCTTTGAATATATGTTTCGAGCGATGTATGTGATTTGATTTGTAATGCCCTCCTCCCACATTTACCCATGTTCATCAGTCTCTACCGAGGTAAACATGTGATGAATACTTTACTATGATATGAGATGACCTCCTAGAAACAATTAAGAAAGTGGGGTCGACAACCAGAAACTTACTGACCTTCCTCGGGAGCTACAGGACCCCGACGGAGCTAAACAACCACTCCAAGTACCCTAACCACGAGCTAGAGTTCTTTTTTCACTAAATTTAACTCCTGAGTCGCATTCACAAGCCTACATCCATGTGACTTTAGGCCTCGAGTCGCATGCATAAGCACCAAAGGAGGAGGCTGTGGTCCCAATTTCCCCAGTTTTAGTGCCTACAATTGTGAAATTGTGCCACCTTTCAAGGCTAGACTCCAAATTATTTGCCCAAAACTTGATGAGACTTTCCAAAACAATAAATGACACAAAGACAAATCCTTTAACACAAAAACTTGGTCAAGGACTTGACCTAACCAAGCCTAACCATGGTAGTAATTTTGTCAAACACATGGCATACATGTAATATATAGGTAGTGAATGCATATTTGAACAGAAGGGTCTGAAACTTATTTGAGATTCACCAAGAAGAACTAATACCCTCTCATAATAGCTACAATAAAAAATTTTAGTCCATGCATTCATCAACCATTCATATATTCATCAAACATGGAAAGATCCATAGATAATATACATCATATAACCAACATATAAAACAAGTAATAACCAACATATAAACCATGGCAACTCATCCATAATATCACCATCATAATCGCTACAGATTCCTGTAGTTCACAACATACCTCTTGTTAAAATATGAAAATGCCAACTAATTCAAGGACTTACACATACCAACCGACCATAGATTGGGCTAAACAAAATCTTTATTTCAACCAATCACCCTTATGCCATATTTCAAGCGTGAATGTGGGATCTCATAGAATAAACCAACCAAGACCAATCCAAAGCTTCTAGAGGCCAAACCACCTCAACCCTCAACTACTGATTCCACCTCACGGTCGGACATAATTAAACATCACCAGATTGGTCTCTACCTAAGTTGTCTAGGGTTGTAGAGTGTTTGTTCCAACCTGGCTCCAGGAGTAGTAACTCGACCCACAGTTGTGGCAAGGATCCAAATCATTTGTCCAACCAAGGATCTGCAGCTAGTAACTCAACCCACTAAGGGCTCTAGAGCATTTTTCCAACCAAGGATTCCAGGAATAGTAACTCAACCCAAGTTGTTTCAGGGCTTCTAGAGCATTTTTCCATCCAAATCTCCAGGAACTAATAACTCAACCCAAAACCATAAGGAACATGAGCACCAATCATAAAAACAAATGGGAAAACCCACAACACCATGGTATCCAGGGAAATGTAAAGGCTAGGAAAAACCACTATAAATTTAGGAAATCATCCATGTCAATGACATATCATAACCAAATAACCACATAGCATACACAATTCATGCCAAAAATAGCAAGGAAAACATACATGCAACTCGATACCTACAAAGAAATACAGTTTATTTGTTGATCTCATTGTCCCCTTGTGCTTTCTTGGTTTTCCTTTGCCTTCTTTCTCCAAATCCAATGTTTTCCAAAGTGATCCAAGAATACTCTAAGTGTGTAAGAGTATGAGAGAGTGAGAGAATAGAAGAGAGTGCCAAAGGCTGAGCTGACAAAATCCATGAACTCATCCTCATAAGCCTTTTCTATCATTGAGGCCTTTATTTTCTTCATTTTCCTCTATTTTCCTTCAATTTCCTCCTCATGTAAATTTGTGGCCTTTCACCTTCCCTTTTCTCCTATTTTCTATTTTTTTCATAAATAAAAATTCCAATAAATGCCTCTTTCCTTTACCAATGCCTTTGCCCAATTTCCTTAGCCATAATAACCGAAAGTGACACCCACTAGGATTTTTTGACCACCATTCGGCTTGGAATACATGTCCCATGACCTTGGTCTTATATTTTTTTTACATGAATTTCTAAGCATGGGTTGTTACAGAACCTATCCTCGGTGTTCTATGACACCTATGACTAGAAAACCATTGAAAACAAAATGTACAACCCATGGAGCTTTATAACCCAACTCATTGCATTATTGACAATGACCCTCTGTTGAAAACATGACAATCATACTCATTCTCTTTCAGAGCTTTATAACACGACTCATTACGGTATTTACAATCAAACCAACATATATACTCGTGCACATTTTATTCAACCAACAAATAATTATTAATCATACTATCTATGGAGCTTTATAACACGACTTGTTACGGTATTTACAACAATATACACATATATGTATCCACATTTTCTTTGAACAACAAATAAAAGGATATGATGTTTGCATCGACAACAAGAGAACCCGGAGGCTCACACCGTGACCCTCAAATTAGTACTAGGATTCGGCTCCTTCCGTGAACTCTAGAATCGACTACCAAAATTCAGCGGAATTCAATGTCCAACGCTATGATCCCTGCACCAAGGAAAATTTTAAGGGCTAATATTCACAACTAGGCTAATTTTCCATGATTTTTCCAAAAAAAAGTTCTCCAATTTCAATTTTTTCTAAAAATTATTTGACAAAATTTCCACAATATAAAAATATTTTACCTTAAAAATTGCCAACATTATATAGAGAATATATATAAAATCATTATAAATTTGAATAATTTTACAAATATATCAATAAAAATTATTAGGGACTAGTGAGATTCTTCAATGTTTTTTAAAGTCCAAGATAATTTTCCATCCTTAAAATTTTCCACTGTGGACCCTGTGCAACTTGTCCTCTCGGTGAACAATTCATCGGTTCATTGTTCCTCGGGCACACTCCCAATATTCTTTTGATTCCATCTCGGTAATGCTAATGAAAAAAATAAATGTATTCCCCATCCTTCCCTTATCTTCTACACGAGTCCCTCAGGAAATCCGGTCACCCCCTTTCGTGCATTCCATACACCTTCCAAGTTCCATGGGAATCCCCTTCTCTACTACATATTCCCTCGGGTGACTCCTCCCTTTGCAAGGTTTCCTCGCATAAGAAGGTCCAAAAACCAAGGCATATCCCCGCCTCAAAACCATCATACCAATCATATCATGTTCATGGAAATAAATGGACTCTATTAGGTAGCCTAATCGTCTCACAATGGCCCTATTCTGAAAGTGCTTTACCAGACATATTGTTGCATGTTCCAATTCCTTTCATTTAGCTGCTAATCCTTACGATTAGTTTCAACCACCCAAACCGGGCATTTCCATCCTTTCTTGTACCAAGCACATCATTTTCATTAAATTTCAAAATGAATTAAAATAAATTCAAATCATACCTCATTGGTAGCTCATCAAATAAGGTACACCTACAAGTCTACGTACTTCCTATCACAACAAGTCAAACTAGCTCTTTGATCAAATCATCATGTATAAATATATCACACTCCGAGTTAGCTCAAAAACTCGGTCGTCATAAATCAAAACCATAGATCACATGCATAATCAAAACTAAAAACAAAATATTGATACTTATCCTTCAATTGGTTCTTTTCTTCTACCTTTATTCTTTCGTCCTTTTCGTAGACACATTGAATTTAGTTTACTGAACCTAGCAAGCACCCAATGCCTTCTCTTTTCCTCAACCATGTACACAAACCCATAGTGTACACCACACGCATACACCCACACACGACATATGACACCACACAATAAATACACCCACACTCGGTATACATCATTACACATACACCAACACCCAGATGCTACAACACAACACAATACATACTCCTACATCTGGTGTACAATACAATACATATGGATACACAAATTACAACACAATGAATACACATGTCATGATACAATGACTACACAATACCTGTAACACAATAACACATATGCACAAAATAACATGTACAAAATACCACATGTATAATAGCACCACCTATACACAACACCACATGTACATGGCACCACCTACACAACGTGTACACAACACCACATGTACACTGCACCACCTGCACAACATGTAGGAGCTGGAGAAACTAGAGCGGTATCCTATCGCGGTTAGGAGCTACATACTGTGATAAGATTTTGTGTAACTACAAGATGTATGTAACAGCCTAGTGAAAATTCCATGTAATAGAAGCTAGAGATAATATGAGCGTTGATGGGACACTTATTCCAAGTTGAATGTTGGGGAAAAACATCCTAGCGAGTGTTTATTCAGTTTATTATGGTAAAAGTGGAAAGGAAAATAGAAAAGGCATTGAAAATGCATGAGGCATTAATTGGCATTTTTTTTATGAAAATAATGGAAAATAGGAGAAAAGGGAGGTGAAGGTTGCATGTGAGGAGAAAAATGAAGAAAAATAATGGAAAATGAAGAAAATATAGGTCTCATTAATCAAAATTCTTCTAAGGATCAGTTCGCAAGATTTTTCTCACATTTTTGGAGCTCTCTCATTATTCTCTCTCTCTCTCTCTCTCACTTTTGGACACTTAGAGTTTTCTTGGAGCACTTTGGTATTGGACTTAAAAAGGAAAGAAAGAAAGAAGAAGGAGGAAGAAAGCAAGGAGGAGGAAGGAATCAGCGACTACAATAGGATACTTGCAAAGGTATCAATTTGCATGTGTATTATCCTTGTTAGATATGGCATGCATAGTATTTGCATGTGGTTATTTTCAATCTTGGCATGGGTTTTTTCAGTGTGTGACGATGTTTTCTATTTATCCTTGCCATTTTCGGATAGCCATGGTGTTGTGGAGTTCTCGTGTCTTGGTTTAGCTGGATTACTGGATGGATTCAAATTTGAGTGAGGTGGATTTCTGAAATATTATTATTATTTATGACACATAATCGGTTTATGTGTTTTCCTCGGTTTAGGGCCTAGTAATCCAGGGTTTGGATTGCGGTAAATCCTAAAGGTGTTGCCTCGGTTTTGGGCCTATTGATCCCGGGATTGTAATGTGGTAAATCCTTAGAGGTGGTTTCCCTTGATTAAGCCTAGGAATCCTTGCTAGTGAATGGTGAGATATAAGGTAAAGCCTAGAGGGTGTTGACTTGGTTTAGGGCCTAGTGACCCTTGATTCAGACTATGGGTTGTGGTAAACCCTGAGAGACTACGAGAGAGGAAAATTCCTCATGGTGTAGGTGGAGATAATTCAATGATATTCATGTGTGTGTTGACCCTAGTGATCGATTTTATATCATGGTAAAGTTGGTTATGACATGTTTATTGTGTTGGACAAGTGATTCGAGGATATATCATGGTAAAGCCTGATTTCTATTGAGGGTGAGGTGGTTTAGCCTCGAGATGCCCGATTTGGATCTTTTCGGTTTGAGTCCCACATTCATGCTTGGAATATGGCATGGGAGTGATTGGATGAAGAGAGATATGGCTTAGCCAATCTATGGTTAGCTGGAACATGGGATGTTCCCATCTCTAGTTAGTTTTTACATCCCGGTAATGAAGAGCTCATTCCTTTGATATTTGGTATACAAATGTACTAGTTTATGTATGGATTTTATTGTTGTTGTATCCATTTTATTTTTGTTGTTATTATGTTGGTTATAAGCATGTATTTTATCGAGTGATAATGTATGGGTCTATCCATTTTTTTACTTGTAAATGAATGCAAAATGTATCTATGGTCAAATAGATTGTATTTGCAGCTTATGATGTAAGGGCAGAAATGCTTCTTAGCGATTCTCAGATAAGTATGAGACCCCTATGTTTAAATATGTTGTTTACACTGTAGATGCAATGTTTGTGACATGTTTGACGAAATTAATGTCATGGTTAGGAGGGGTCCAGATGAGTTCCTAATGATGTGATTTCTTTTGTACCTTTGTTTTAATGTTATTTATCATCTCCTAAAGTTTCATGAAGCTCTAGGAAGTGCCATGGGCTTTGAAAGGGCTGAAAATGTGGCTACAAATCTCAAAGTTGCAAGCACATAACTGACAAATTGGGCCCCTTTCCACATGCTTTGATGTGTTTTTCTCTAGTGGCTATAGGCTCCATGACCACTACCCTTTCCTTGGCATTCCCGTGGCTATGGTCCAAAAGGGTCAAAAAGTCAGGTCTTCCTTAGGGTTTAGGGGATGCGGAAGGTTGGGTTACCTCTGGGGATGTTTTTTGATGTTGTGTAAGGTGTGTTTGTCTTGTTTATATTTAGTTCCACTTCATTAAGGTCATCTATGAGGTTGAATCTCATATTAATAGCCTCTTTTTCACATGTTTACGTCGGTTGGCCGGTTGCTAGGGTAGATGTGGGAAGAGGGTGTTACGAGTGGTATTAAAGCATGGTTCAACTCTTGGACCGATGGGTGGTGCGTGTATCGTGTGTTTATGTTGGTTGCATGCGTGTGTAATATGCTTGTGGTGTGTGTGCTTGTTGCAGTCATGTTTTGTTGGCCATGGTGGCAGTGGTATTGCCATGGAAGTGTTGATGGTGTTGTTTTCAACATGTTTTCATGAGTGTATGGTTGGTTATGTGTTTTTCTTTCTTATATATTGTTTGTGCATGCTTGCTTACATCTTGCTACATGTTGTGTATGCACTACTTGTTTATGATAGGTCACGTATTGGTCATATTTGTGTGTTTTTCGTGTATGATTTATTGTGTGATGTCATATAATGAACATGCATTGGTCATTTATGATTGGTTATAAATGTCAAATGGGTACATATGGTCAAGTTTGCATTGGTTTGATTGATCGTAGTTGTGCATAAGGTCATTGTATGCATTTAGGTCATCATGATTATTTTGGTATGTTATGATGCTAATGTGTTGGGATGAGATAGAGTTGGAAATCGCAGATCATTAAAGTAGAATTGTAACTTTGGGGTAAGAGCATACCATCATACTAGTTTGTATGCTTGGCATGGAGCTATGTGACTCATAGTGTTTGTAAGCATTAGGGTTAATTATATTTTTATCAATCTATTATTATGGTTACATATATGATAAATGCTAGTTGATCAGCATTGTCATTTTCATTATGGTTATGAGTATTCTTTTAATTCTATCGATGATATGGTTACATACATTATAGATGCTAGTTTATTAGTGCGATTATATGTACATGTGTCGGATAGTCATGAAATGATAGAAACTTGTGGTGGTATGCATAGCTATTGTTGTTTTATTCTAGATCACTTATATGTTGTTGTATGATAGTTAGCTTGATGATTAGGTTACATGTTTTTTGATGAGCATGATATATAACTTCTTGTTGTTACACTCTATTGACTTGATGGTTAGGGTTACAACAATCGGGCATGAGTCGACCTAAATTATGATATTGCGTTGTACTAATCTAGACTAATTATGCTTGTGTGATTTTTATGCATGAATGACAATTATTTATGAGCTTATGATGTGAACATGTTAGCTAGTTACTATTATGAATATCATGATCTTATTTGTGTTTGAGCCGATGTGTTGTGAATTCATATCGTGCTAATCTAGATTGATTTTTGCAGACTAGAAATAACCTCCTCTAAGGTACATTATGGTATGAGTTTTATTATGTCATGTACTTGATGCTTAATTGTTTGATTATGTCATTTATCTGGTATTGAGTGTTTAGTGTCTATTGTGTCATCTAGTTTAATTATCTAACCGGATATGTTTATAGTTTATTTGAATGTTTGATTAATTGCATGATATGAGCATGTGTGTTTGTAAGATTGTATGAATAAATGATTTTGTTTTAAGATGATTGTACTAACACATATGTGTTGAGATAGCTAATATGTACTTGAGTGTAAGTAGGTGATAGTTGTAGCATTATGTAGTATGATTGATGAATGTGAGTTTATTTTTTATTATGACATGGTTGTTGGTCTTGGTAAAATTTTATTTTGAATTGATAGATATGTTGTCTTGATGTTTGGTACATATGGTTGTCATGTGTGTTCAATTTCAAGGCAGCGTTCTTAGAACAACAAGGTAAAGTACTTTGGTATATTTTTATATTTATTTATGCAACGATAGGTTGTGTGGTTATGGTAGTGTGATGCAGGGGGATGGCATGGAAAAAAGAGGCTGCCATGAAATATTGAAGAAGGATCGGGTTGAGCTTTCCTTTGGAAGTATTGGGAACCATGGGGATTCAATCATGGTGTTTGTTTCTAGTCTTTTGATTTTTAGTCTTTTTTTGATTTGTTTTGAGCTTTGATTTGACGAGCCTTGATTGTGTCTATTGCATGGATCATGCCACTTTGTTGGGGTGTCGTATTTGCTTGTGGTTTTCATGTTCTTCTTCTTGTTTTGTTATTGTTATTTACTTTTATGTTTTGAATGTCTTTGGAATTGGTTTGGAAAGAAGAAAGTTAATGGATCTCGGGGAGAGATTTGTGGTACCCAATAGGTAATGTAAGGCCCGAATGGAGCTCGGTGCATGAGTACAGTGGGAAGGTAAAATTATCACAATAGGTTGGATTGGTTGAGTCCATTGGTGTAAATGAATGATGGTGGGCATATTCATGAGAAAGATAATCGTAAAAGATAAATAAAGTGGAAGGTTGAGGTGTTAGATTCCTTGGCTATGTTGGCAATTGTTGCTCTCAACGTTGTGCATGTTGTGCACAAATAAAGGGATTTGTCTTAACCTAGACCTTATGATATATGGTAGTTATGTTGTGATAATGATTATGTTGATGTTTATATATGTATGCATGTATGTATGTATGTATGAAGTGTACGACGGGGTCATCATGGATCATGATTGTTTAATGCTAATGTTTATATTTATATATGTGTGTATCTATGTCGTTGTCTAACAAGATTATGATTGTTTTATGCTAATGATTATATGTGTATGTATCTATGTATCTATGTCACTGTATGACAAGGGTTTCAAGGATCATGCTTGTGGAGGGATGATTTCTTATGTAGGCAAATGGCATGAAGATGTTCTTGGTCTTATGAGGAATCAAGTGGGAAGAGCAACTCGACGGATCTATGAGGTCGAATATCACGTGGACATGAATTAATATTATATGCTTCGTTATGGACAGGTAATGTTGAGGGGCACATCGACAAAGTGAAATTAGTGTGATCTGCAGCATGCTATGATAAGAATGGGTGGAAGAGAGACACTAGAAGCAAGGTTGCTCATGGGGTCATTGTGTGGTCTATGGATGTGCAATACTATTGTTGTGTATATGTTGTTCATATTGGATATGTGGTTCTTTGTACATATGGTGCTATGTGCATGTTTTATATGCAGTTCTATGTACATATGGTGATGTGTGCGTGTTGTATATATGGTGTTGTGTACATGTTGTACATATGGTGTTGTGTGTAGGTGGTGTCGTGTACATGTCGTTCATGTAGCGTTGTGTACATGTAGTGGTGTGTACATGTCGTGCATACGATGTTGTGTACATGTGGTATTGTGTATGCATTGTATAGTTGGTGCGATGTACATTTGGCATTGTGTACACGTTGTGCATGTGGTGTTGTGTACATGTGATGTTGTCCACACGTTGTGCATGTAGTGTTGTGTATAGGTGGTACTGCTGTACATGTTGTGCATTTGATATTTGGTATACATGTGGTATTGTGTACATGTCATGCATGTTGTATTGCAGGGCATACGGTATTACGTATATGCATAGTGTGAGTCGTGGTATCGTGACATGTGTATTCCTTGTGTTGTACTATCTATGTGTATATGTGTTGTGTCGTATTGTACATCGGGTGTAGGTGTATGTGTTTTATATTGGTGTAGGTGTATGTATTGTGTTGTATTGTACACCAGTGTAGGTGTGTGTGTTGTATGTCGGTGTAGGCGTATATATGGTTTTGTATTGTACACTAGGTGTAGATGTAGGTGTTTGCATGCCGAGTGTAGATGCATGTATTGTATGGTTTTGTATGTCGTATTTGGGTGTACTTATTGTGATGTGCATTGTGTGTACATGAGTAAAAAGAAAAAAAGGAACTAGGTTCTTGTCGGGTGTGGCAACCAATTCGGTGTCAGTACAGAAAGAAAAAAAAGGAAGAAGAAAGGATCGATTGAAGGATAAGTATCAATATTTTATTTTCGAGTTTATTATGCATGAGATCCGTGATTTTCGACTTATGATGGTTACATGTGATTTATGATTATGGTTTATGGTGGTTTCATGCAATTCATGATTTTGACTTATGATGGTTGTTTTTTGAGCTAACCGGATGTGATATGTTTATACATGATGATTTGATCAAACAACTAGTTTGACTTGTTGTGACGAGAAGTGAAAAGGATTGTAAGTGTACCTTATTGACAAGCTACCAATGAGGTATGATGTGAATTTATTTCAAATTTTTTTTAATCTAATGGCATTTATGTGCTTGGTATAAAGTGCAGGAAAATGTCTAGTTGGGGTGGTTGAAATCGATTGCAATCATTAGAAGCAACGGGAAAAGGAATTGGGACAAGGAAACAATATGTTGGTAAAGCACTTAGAGTAGAGCCATTATGGGACATTGGTACTCTATAGTGTCCATTGATTTCCATGAGACATTTTATAACCGTTATGATGGTTTTGATGCAATTATATGCCTTGGTTTTTGTATCTTCGATGCGAGGAATCCTTTCCAAGGGATGGATCACACTGGGATAGGGGATGTTAGGGGAACTTGGAAGGAGAGTGACTAAACATAAGGGGATGACTAGATTTCCCGAGGGAATGTGTAGCAAAGAAGGGAAGGTCGAGAATAGATTTTTTTTGTCATTAGCATTTCCAGATGGAATCATGTTCACATTTGGGAGTGTGCCCTGGAACAATGAGTTGGTAATTGTTCATTGAGGGTATAATAGCACGGGATTGTAGCATTGTACATTAGATGCAGGCTGTGACTATGACGAGTGGATTATGGACTTCCCGGGAAGGGGAGTGAATCCTGGTACTACTTTGAGGGTGGAGGTGTGAGCCTCTGGATTCCCTTATTCTTGATATAGGAATCATATCCTTTTATATTTTTGGTTTAAAAAATGTGTATATGTGTATATTATTGTAAATACCATAATGAGTTATGTTATAAAGCTCGATACATGGTATTATTGTCATGATGATTTTTTTCCTTTGAGCAGACTTATTCATTGTAAATATTGAAACGATTTGTGGTATAAATCTCCATAGGAAGTATGTCTTGTTTTAGTAGTTTGCTAGTTTATAGGTGTCATTGAACATCGAGAAAATGTTTCCCCCAAAGGGGGAGGGTTTTGTAACAACCCCTAGTGAAAATTTCATGTAATAAAATCTAAAGATAATAACCACGATTGGTGGGACACTTATTCCAAGTGAATGTTTGGAAAAAAACATCCTAGCGAGTGTTCATTCAATTTATTATGGCTAGAGGAAATTGGCAAAGGCAAAGGCAAAATATTTGGAAAGGCATGAGGCATTAATTGGCATTTTATTTATGAAAATAATGGAAAATAAAAGAAAAGGGAGGTGAAAGTTCATGGGTTGCATGTGAGGAGGAAAATTAAGGAAAATAATGGAAAATGAAGAAAATAGAGGCCTCATTAATAAAAATAATTATGAGGATCCGTTGGAAAGCTTTTCCTCACATTTTTGGAGCTCTCTCATTATTCTCTCTCTCTCTCTCTCTTTCACTCTTGGACACTTAGATTTTTCTTGGAGCGCTTTGGTATTGGACCAAGAAAGGCAAGAAAGCAAAAATAGGAGGAAGCAAGCAAGGAGGAGCATGAATCAAGCAAACTACGGTAGGATTCTTGGTAGGTATCGATTCGCATGTGTATTTTCCTTGTTATATTTGGCATGGATGGTATTGCATGTGATTGTTTTTTGTCTTGGCATGGGTTTTTCTAGGTGTGACAATGTTTTCGACTTAGCTTTTCCATTTACGGATAGCCATGGTGTTTTGGGATTTCTCATGTCTTGGTTTAGCTCGGATTACTGGATGGATTCGAAGCTAAGTGAGGTGGATCTCCGAATATTATTATTATTTATGACATAGAATTGTTTTATGTGTTGCCTCAATTTAGGACCTAGTAATCCAGGTTTGGATTGTGGTAAAGCTCGAGAGGTGTTGCCTTGGTTTAGGGCCTAGTAATCCGGGATTAGATTGCGATAAATCTGAGAGGTGGTTTCCTTTGATCGAGGCCTAGGAATCCTTGTCGAGTGAATGGCGAGATATATGGTAAATCCTAGAGGTTGGTGTCTCGGTTTAGGGCCTCATGACCCCTGAGTTCGGATCGTGGGTTGCGGTAAATCTGAGAGAGTAGGAGACAGGGAAAAATTCCTCACGAGTGTAGGTAGAGAGAATTCAGGTGATATCTATGCTTGTGTTGGCCTAGTGATTGGGTGTAGATCATGGTAAAGCCGGTTATGACATGTTTATTTTGTTTTTCTAGTGATTCGGAATGGATCACGGTAAAGCTGATTTCTATTGAGGAGGGTGAGGTGGTTTAGCCTTAGTATGCCCTGGTTGGTTCTTTTCGGTTTGAGTCCCGCATTCATGCTTGGAATATGGCATGGGGGTGATTGGCTAAATAATTATTTTTGCTCGACCAATCTATGTCGGAGTAGAACATGTAAGTCCCATCTCCAATTGGTTCTTACATCTAGTAATGAAGAGTCCATTCCTTTGGTATTTGGTATGACAAATGTATTGGTTTAGGTATGGATTTTATTGTTGTTGTATCCATTATATTTATGCTTTTATTATCCTAGTTATAAGCATGTATTTTATCGGTGTGGATGTATGGATCTATCCATGTTTTTACTTGTAAATGAATGCATAATGTATCTATGGTCAAATAGATTGTATTGCGGCTTATCTTGTAAGGGAGAAATGCTTCTTAGCGATTTCTCATATAAGTATGAAACCCCTATGTTTAAATCTTACGTTTACACTTGTAGATGAAATGCTTTTTGAGATGTTTGACGAAATTCTCTGTCATGGAAAGGAGGGGTCCAAATGAGTTTCATGGTGATGTGATTGATTTTTGTACCTTTATTTTAATGTTATCTATCATCTCCTAAAGTTTCATGAAGTTCTTGAGCGATGACCTGGGCTACGGGGAGCTGAAAAAGGTGGCACAAATCCCGGAGTTGTAGTCACAGAAGCCGACCAATTAGGGCCTTGGCCACATGCTTTTTGTGTTGTTCCCTGTGACTATAGGCTCCCAGCTACTACCTTGCCTTGGCATGCCTACGACTATGGTCTAAAAAGGTCTAAAAAGTTTGTCTCCCTCAGGGGCCAAGGGTTTGGAAGGTTGGGTTACCTCTCGGGGGATGTTGTTGATGTTGTTGAACATCTTAAAGATGCAATGTGCTTAGCATCGGTCTTAGCTATGCCGGACTTCACATAAAACCTTTATTGTGGAATGTGATGTCTCGGGAAATGGAATTGGTGTCGTTTTAATGCAAGAAGGAAAACCCATTGCTTTTGAAAATTGCCCAATCAAAGGAAAGTATTTACGAAAAAAGCTATTTATGAGAAGGAAATGTTGGAAATACTACATGAGCTAAAGAAATGGCGACCTTACCTAATGGGAAGACACTTCAAGTTAAAAATTGATCAAGATAGTCTTAAACACTTTTTGGAACAAAGACTATCTTCGGAAGAGCAACAAAAATGGGTCACAAAGATGTTGGGTTATGACTTTGAAATCATCTAAAAAAAATGGAAGCTAAATGTTGTTTGCGGATGCACTCTCAAGAAAGGATGAAGAGGTGGAAGAATTGTCTTTGTGCCATTTCTACTATCAAACCAGATTGGATAACTAAAGCAAGGGATGAATGGAAGAAGGACAAAGAAGTGTGGACACTCATTCAAAAGTTTCAGACAAGATCCTAGTACATATGATACATTTTAGTTGGAAAAAATAATTCCTTATGGTACAAAAGATCAGCTTATATCTTTGTAAGAATTCCCAACTAAAACAAAATATTCTTTTGGAATTGCACACTTCTCCTTTAGGAGGACACTCGGGATTATTAAAAACTTACCA
Organism: Pinus albicaulis; assembly: GCA_034641835.2. NCBI lineage: Eukaryota > Viridiplantae > Streptophyta > Pinopsida > Pinales > Pinaceae > Pinus > Pinus albicaulis. The sequence goes on from CM076576.1 coordinate 496,259,502, forward strand.
CATGGTGAAGAAAGATTTTTTTGGGGATGGCCTTAAATCTACTATTCAAAATTTTGTGGCGAGAATGTTTGGTTTTCCAACAAAATAAAGTTTGAGACAATTAAGAACACTGGGTCTTCTACAACCTTTATCCATTCCAAGTCAACATTGGGAGTATTTCAATGGATTTTATCACAAGTTTACCTAAGTCCAAAGGAAAGAGTGTCATCATGGTGGTAGTTGATAGACTTACCAAGTATGCACACTATTGTGCATTATCTCATCCATTTAAAAAAAAGTACGAGTTGACTACCGAATTTATGGAAACAATTCAAAAGCTACATGGAAACCCAAAGATTATTGTAAGCGACAGAGATCCCATTTTCTTCGGAAATTTTTGGACGAAATTATTTTCTTGTTTGGGTACTCAACTAGCTCATAGCTCATCTTATCACCTCAATCTGATGGTCAAAATGAGATAGTGAAAAAATGTTTGGAAGGATATCTTCGTTGTTTTGTATATGATAAACAAACACAATGGGTCAAGTGGTTACCTCTCGCTGAATGGTGGTATAGCACTTCCTTCCATACTGCAGCAAAAATGACCCCATTTATGGCAGTTTATGAATATCATCCACCATCCATTGCATCATCTTTAAGAGAAAATTCTAAGGTTCAAGCAGTGGAAGATCACATCGAGCATCAACAAGTTCTCCAAATCTTAAAGGATAACCTAAATCGGCACAAAATTGAATGAAACAACAAGCGAGATCAACAACACGGCGAGAGAAGTTTCGATGTAGGAGGCTGCGTATTTTTATGGCTACAACCATACAAACAAATGTCCCTCAAGCAAGATAATAAGGATAATAAATTATTGCCAAAGTACTATGGTCCTTACAAGGTGTTGCAAAAGATTGGTACTATGGAATACAAATTGGAGCTTCTCGCTTCTTCGTGAGTGCATCTAGTTTTCCATGTTTCATGCTTAAAAGAAGGTTATAAGTGACAAACTTGTAGTTCAAACAATATTGCCAAAACTTGATGAGGAAGGAAAAAATCATATTGGAACACAGACGCAGTCACGGAAACAAGGACTCGACAGACTATGAAAGTCGATCAATTTCGGAGTATCTCATCAAGTGGAAGAACTTACCCACTGAAGATTCTACATGGGAGGATGAGAATTTTATACGAAGCATCCAAAGCTACTCAAGCGTTGAGGACAACACTTTTTTTGAAGGAGAGGGGCATGTTAGGTCCCTATATTACTAGTGTAGTCCCTTTAATGTTGTTAGTGTAACCCCCTTATTGTTATTGTTGTACCTTGTACCTATTGTAGACACCCCCATATTGTTATTATTATGCCCTTACATTATTATTTTTAGGTCGACTAGGATTATATTGTGACCCCATGGACTCCTATATATAGAAGTAAGGTTTTGTCATTTGTATCATCCAATAATTTTTCATTGATATAATGTAAAGGAGGTTTCCCCCTCGAAAGTCGCTTATTTCTAAGGCATTGATCTCTCTTTTCTTCTATTTTTTGGAGTTTGGTTTCATAACACCTTCATTATCCTCCTCACTTGCAACTCTGTGACCTTTCACCTTCCTTTTATCCTATTTTTCCTTTATTTTCATAAATAAAATGCCAAAAAATACCAGTTTTTTCCTTTTCAAATCCTTTTCCATTTCCTTTGTCAATTTCCCCTTAACCATAAATACAAGTGATCCACACTAGGGTATTTTTTCAGAACATTCATCTTGGAATTAGTGTTCCATGACCTTGGTCTTAATTTTCCTTTATTAACTTTATTACATGAACTTTTAACCCTAGGGTTGTTATAGAAGCAATTGCGGTTGAAAAGGACTTGTGTGTGATTGGAGTCATCGTTGAAGATAAACCATCAAAGGACTCGCAAAGACATAAGAAAAATATATCGAGACCTCCTCAAAGTAAGAGTAGAGTAAAATGAAACTATCAATATTGAGAGCTTGACCTACAACTTCAAGTCTTTGTACATTGAGTTCAGAGAGTTAAAACGAGAGGTCAAACAAGACCATCGTAAGTAGCAAGCCCCCTACATTCAAAATTATGAGAAGGGTCTCCAATTAGATTTCCAAAAGAACATGGAAGCATCTCAAAAATTGAAGCATTTTTCAAATCTATTTCTTGGAGATTTTTTAAATTTCCAAGTGAAATAGAGGAGCACGATCATTTCTGAATATTTTCTTTAACCCTAAGTCAATTAAGTATTTCAAGGAGTGTGCATCACATAGTTATCCAAGAAAAAGTTTTTGAGATAGTGCATTGTTTATGTTAATCTATACTAAGTGCTCAATCCGCATTTATGGACATGTTGAAGCCTGAAATGGGGGTGTAGATACTTAGCTCTCACAATTGGTGAGGAAATTGCATTTTTTTGCATTTCAAACTATGAGGAAAACATCTATGATGATTTTCGATGAGAAAATGAAGTGTAACAACATAGGAAATAAAAATAAATATACTTAAATTCATGTTCTCACAATACTCTTAGTTCCTTTCCTTCCACTTCCAAAAATTGTAAAATTCTCCATGGGAATCCAGGAAGGAGGGGAAGAATATGTACACTTGTACCAATAGATCGACTAAAGTTGTGGTGCTTGTGCCCTTCTCGATATCCATTCTAAATAATCACCTTCAACAATGACAAGTTGCAAATTCAAAATTCCACAAAAATGGAAATTATCTAATAGACCCCTCATATAGTTCCGAAATAGAAACAAAATAATAAGTAGATGACTGAAGCAAGCAGATATATCAAATTGAAGAAGCGTTATATATATTAGATCACGGAGCTCAAAAATTTTGAGATTTCCAAGAACTATTAGCAATTGTAATTAGATGATTGAACCAAAGACACGTTGATTAAAATGCCTAAACCTTTTGTAATTTTTTTGGAAGTTATGCTTCACTTAAAAATGAAGGATTTATTAAACCTCTGTTCATAATCATGATAAAAGGGTAATTTTTTTAATAAATATATTATTTGTGAAGGATTAATTTATTATCGAAACTTTATTTTCGAAGGGTAAAATTTTAAACAAAATGTTCATTGAGTAGAAGTGTAAAATCCAAAATGTCAAAAAATATATATATGAAGGTTAAAGAGGAATCCAAATTCCAATCCTAGTGCCCACCGTTGGAAAAACCGGTCATTCCCTCTAGGTCTCTTAAAATAAAGTGGGCAGTGGGTGTTACGTCGTCCAAATCTGGAAGATGCTTTAACACATCTTCAAGCATTGATCCCAGTGGTTAATATAATTCATTTATTGAACACATTTGCACATGGTCATTTATCGAGGCCATCATTTGATATACTCTCCATCTCAACTATCCTTGTTTTCACGATCATCATAGTTTGCGAGGGTGATTTCACTAATTTCTCTTAGTTATCGATTCTCTCAATTGGAGTGATTGTATTAATTAGCCTCGTGAACCTAGACGCATGGAAAGAATTAAATAAGGGATCACACTAGATTTGTGGAGATTCTCTCGTCCTCACTGCTCACACCATTTAGGTGATGAACTCACTCAACCACCGAGTTGAATTGTTTAGGCAGGCGACTAAAAAATATTGGTTTGATAATTAATTAGATGATGTAGTGTGATATATTTGTGCAAATTGGGGGAAATTTTTTTATGATATATATTAGTAGAGTGATGTTGTGTTTGTTGGTAACCTATTTACTACCGATTTGTGACCCATCTAGGCTCTAAAGAATCAGTGGGGAAAATAGGTAGATCCAATGCTAAAAACAACATCCGGATGTACTCTTCCTATCAATACATATCACTGCTAGTCGGCATCGGTGTATCCATGAATTCGAACATGTCCGAGTAGAATATCTCAAACCAAGTATGATGAATCCTTGCAAATATCTCAAAATGTGTTTGATAGTGGCCCAATGTGCATGGAAAGGCTCAGTCATGAATTGACTCAACGTATTTACTGCATAGCATAAGTCTCGACAAGTATTCACTAAGAACATTAGAACCTCAATAAACTGTCTATATTCAAATGGATTTGCCAACTTCTCCACAGCTTCTTGAAGTTCATTTCCATTAGTGCAAGTGATTGATTAGCTCGTTGATGTATTTGGTTAAGACCAGGTCAAACATTTGCTTTGTTGTGAACACTTTGAGCCAGTGCTAGGTTGAACGAAGGCATGAGCATTAGATTGCGGGAAATCACATTTTGAGATATGTACGTGGTACTATGAACTATGGCTTGAGATATGTACGTGGTATTATGAACTATGGCTTGAGATATGTACATGGTACTATGAACTATGGCTTGAGATATGTCACAAAAAAGGATGTATAGCTTCAGGGATATATAGATGTTCACTGAGCAGAAAGTGATGATGATAGGAAGCGCACTTCGGGGGGTATGCTTCAACTTGGGCTCTGCTATGATATCTTGGATGAGAAAGAAGCAATGATTTATCGCACTCAGCACTACAGAAGAAGAATATATTGTAGCCAATGAAGCATGTACAGAAGCAATGTGGCTTTGAAAGTTGTTTGCATGATTGTTTCGACAAAGAGTTGGAATCGACCATGATACGGTATGATAATCAAAGTTGTGTGAAGATTTAGGAGAATCTTGTATTCCGTGACAAGTCAAAGCATATTGAGATCAAGTACCACTACATCCGTGACATGAGTACGGAGGAAAGAAATAAGGCTCGAGTACATCTCCATTGATGAGTAGACGATTAATATTTTCATGAAGTCATTCATTAGGGGAATTTTGAGGTCTAAAATGGGCCTCCTAAAGAAATTATAAAATAATAGTAGTAAAAAATCAAATAAGATTTGATGACATCATCAAATTTTAGAGGGAAAAATGAAAAAAACTACTTTCATCTTTTCAACTTATCTCCCAAAGTTTTTACTCAAATTTCGAGTGGGAGTACTCATTGTATGCAAAATTTAATTCCTCATCCAAGGAGTACCCATGTTGCATACTTTTCGATGGGACCGTGCTACGGGAAAAAATGGGAAATACATGAAAAACGTGATTACAATCGTGTTTTTCATGTATTTATCATTTTTCTGTAGCAGGGGGTCCATCGAAAGTATGCAACATGGGTACTCCTGGATGAGGAATTAAATTTTGCATACAACGAGTACACCCACTCGAAATTTGATAAAGAAACTTTGGGAGATAAGTTGAAAATATGAGGTGAAAAAGTAGTTTTTATTATTGCTTGATTGGAGGTTTACGTGATGTAGTTTTTCGGATGTCAAACTTGAATTATCCACCGATCGTCATGATCAGTTTATTATTTTATTATTTTTTGGTCGGTTTTATTATTTTATTATTTTTTTAATATTTTTACCCTTTTACTTAAAAAAATGGTGAATCATCCCCCATGGTTGACATCATCATCTTGAATCCTATTGGTTCTTATAAAGTTTTATTTTTGTTGTACATTTTTTCTTAGGAGGCCCATTTTAGACCTCAAAATTCCCCTAATGGCCCCGAAAAGGGAATCATGTACTTCAAAGACAACCTAGCGCTCGTGGAGATTAAGATCGTGTACTTCATAAATAAGTTGGTACTCGTGGAGATTATCCATCTCAACGATCGATAGCGACATGGATGGATATTATCCCAATAGGGAGAATGGTCGAAAGAGGGCCCAAAGTGCTCCCCAATTAGGGAAAAGTGAGTGCCTCTCGATGAGGAGACCCGATTACTCACCATGAAGGGTTGAGTAAGGTTTAGACCCGATCACACACCCGAGGAAGGGTGGAGTGAGGTCTTTCGAATCTGGACTCGATCACATACCAAGGGTGGAGCAAGGTCTTTCAACATCTACACTCTATCACACTCCACGGAAGGGTGGAGTGAGGTCCTTCAACATCTAGACCCATTTCGCTCACTAGAGAGGGTTGAGTGAGATCTAGGCCCGAGTGCCCACAAGGAAGGGTGAGTGAGTGCACCGCTAGTTGAGTTAGTATCTCGAGCTTTTTGACCTAGTAAATGGCCTTGAGATTTGAGGACCAATCACTCGGGGAGAGAGAGTCTTGATATGTTGATGATAAGCCATAGGTTAGGTACCAACCGGGATATGGGCCGATATTGCTACTAGTGGATGTTGATAGTAGATGATGATGCTAATGATGATGATTTGATATAACCTTTTCTTACAGAAATTTGTCAACTTGAGAACATCTATGATATTCATTATGAATACCTCCCTAGTTAAGAGGGAGTGTTGAATTTTCTAACTATGGTCAATCTTCATAATGTATATCTAGACCTTTAGGTATTTACATTGGTTATTGCAAAGCATATGAGTCAAAAATTAAATTATATTTTGATTCAAGTCCCATTTGAACTTTTGAAAGAAGAAATATTGAATTTTTGAATTTGAAATTTTTGGCTCCAAGTTTGTTAAGTTAGCATCCCTCCAAGTCAAGTCGGCATAGGAAATCACACCCATTCGAACCGAGGCATAACGCTATATAAAGGCGGCTCAAACCTCCTCCTCAAGGCACCAATTCGCACTCTCTAAAGAAGACAATTTTTTGGGCATCCTAGCGAAATCAAGAAGGATAAGGACGAAAAGAAAGGGACGAATTGCATCTCTCTTTCTCTCTCTCTCAAGCTTGCACGTGTGGATGGTATCTCTCTCTGCATTTCACATATTTCTAGGCGGTTTCCCTTGCGAGGGGCAGAAATTTTTGGGCAATTACTAGGGGGCTGAAATTTATGGATTTTGGATGTTGCGAGGGAGGGCCAAAATTTGAGGTAGAATCGGTAGAGCAAAGTGTTGGATCATATTAGGAGACTTGACTTGAGTGTTTGACCGAGATGTGACCTAGTTAATGACTAAAGGTCTAGGTGTGTCTCTTTTTGAGCGAGAAGAATTTCTCTATTGAAAAAGGTTGTTGGGTTTTTGTTCTTTGTGGGCTTTCCATGGTAAATCTTGTCTTCTCTTTATGCATTGTGATCTCTATTGTTCTATTGTTCTTCTATGGTTGAACTTTTTGAAGTATAATTGTTGAATGATATATTGGAATAATTAAAATAATATCAACATCAAAAATTAATTATTAGTTTTTTCATAAATATTGTGTTAGTTGCTATTGCACTTAGAAAATCAAAAGTCCACTTAATTAAATGCTAGTTTCATACCCTCATATATGACAAACTCCAATGGAAATGTTGCAATTCCCCACAACCACGAAATCCTAAAAAAATTGACAAGTCTGCTATATTTTGAGTGGGATCTTAAATTATACTTTCTCCATATGAAATGCGATGAGGTCAAAACCACTCTCAAACATCTTGAGTGAATCAAGTCACTTTTACTTTAAGAATTTAACATTACCATTAATTGCATAGCATTAGTAGGGTCCGAGACAAATCCACTTGCCAACACAGAATCCATTCTAACATTGGTTAATCACCCTTAGGTACACTCCAAAACTTTTGAGAGCTCCAAACCTATGGCTGAATTGCATGAGAATGAGGCAATAAATCGATTTTAAGATGTTGTTTTCCTTGGAAACATGTTCAAATTTCGGGACACCAATAGGGCTCATGTCCTTTTTTTTCAACAAAAAAAATAAGCATCCTTCATTACATAAAGGAGGAGTTTTACATAAACATGTCTCAACATGCAATAGACCCGGATGCATACATCTCAAATACAAGGAAAAAATAAGTCCAAAACCAAAAAATGAAAAGAACGTGAGGACGTCCTTCCGCTCATAATATAGACTAGAATAAATTAGAATAAACCAAAGGGAGCCAAACAATGATCGGAGGAGTCATTCCTCACAACTTGAACAACTATCTAACAAAAAACATCGCAAGCTAGCACTGGCAAGTTGGCCGAAAAGAAAACACCACCGAGAAAACAAAAAGATCCATAATCGAAGCAAGACAAAAAGGAAAAACATAGCAAAAAAGAAAGTTGATCAAGGCTAGGACTCAAATGATCATGAATCACAAACATCACCATTGAACGAGAATTCAAAGTGCATCAAACCCTCACTGAAGAGAAACTCCACACTTGGAGAGGCCATGCTGCCTTGATTTACGCTCCCGATAAACATGTTGGGAAGGAGATGTCAGGGGAAGGATAGTAGCGGGGATGACTTCATGTTTTCCATTCAATGATAAAAGTCGGGGGCCCTCAAGAGAGATTTTTCCACGAACCCACTCGATGACCAATGTTTGAGTCACCAACAACCATAAACTTCTCAATGGCAAAGCCAAGCGAGTGCATTGGAGCACCCCCCACGAGCACTTTTTCCCCACGATTTAAACTAGGGTCCTCCATACCGGAAGAAGCGAAAATGCATGAGGACTAAGTTTTATGTATACACTGCATCCACACTAGCCACCAAAACGAAGCCACATTAAAAAACCCGGTGGGAAACGATTTCTCCCTATGTCCTTGTAGGTAATTGAGTGTTGGTGGGGCTTAGGTTTCCATGGGCCAACTGGAGGGATAGGCGTTGGTGCTATGAACGGGACCCAAGTCAAACTCATGTTGAACATGTGCCACCCATGTGTCGTGTCGACACATGAAATATGTGACATGATTTGGGGGGGGAGGGGGAGTACATGTCTGTTAGGTGGTAAGTAACAGAGAGTTGAAGCAAACAAAACAAAAATCTATATTGAAAAAAAAATTAAGGATCTTTTGTCATTATTGGAATGTTTGTTACAAATGAAACTACACTTGTGATAGATGCAACAACGCTAAATCACAATTGGAACTCTTTTTATATGAAGCTTCAAGTAAAACTAAAATTTTGTACTAAAAAATCAACTCCATACACTTAGACTTCCAAAGGGTATCTTAATGACTAGGCATCTTATAAAATTCAAAAACTATTACCAAGCACTTTTCTTTACAATACGGGAAGCGATTAAGTAAGGATCTAGCCTGTCAAATATCGCTAGCATGATTAGATTTCAAGGATTTCTTTCTATAAGTCATCCAATGTTTGAAACTCGCGAGTAGTCAGGAGAAGACTTATACCACAAGCCAGTCCTGCAAATCACAAACATGCTAGCAAACCAAAAAAAAAGAATCTAGCCTCTATTACATTAAATAGTCTTCCAAGACCATACAAAATGTTAAATACTAGTCCGAGACTGTATTATTATCTAATACATTTGACAAGCTGACTTTTGAGGAATTAAAAGGACTAATATTGTAGAAAGAACTACGTGAAAGACTCTTTGATGAAGATACAGAACCCCAGGAGCAGGGATTTTCTTCCAGAAATGAAAATGAAGGGAAAATCTACCAAACAAGTCTGCCCTCCTTCAAAACCCAGACAAAAGAAGTTGGTTTTTTAAAAGACATAAAAAGGAAAGACACGAAAATAAGCAGACATGCTGGTAACACTTTTCTGAAGATACTGATGACAATGGTCATGAATATGGTTTTTGAAATTGGTTGAAAGAACAATGGTATATTCATAATTTAATCTAGAGCTTTAAAGCACTTCTTAAAAAGAGATATGAGTTTCTTTGAAAAAAAATGGGTAGCATTAGGAAACAACAGTAATCATCCTGTTGGAGATGCCATTACTAGACTACTAAGAGGTGGACATACAAGCCCTGGTTGACGCTCATGGCGAAGAACATATCCACCAAATCTTAGAGAACCAACCTCGAAAAACTCCATAAAGAGACAATCAAAGGAAAAGGCAATGGACCAAGGGAAACAAAACTCAAACCTCCATGGGAAGTCCAGGGGTTAGAACCAACCCTCTAAAAGGCCCCCAAAAAAATTTAGAGAGGTCAAGAAGAGAGGTCGTAAACCAACAAAATAAAAATTGGAAGAGGTTGGTGCCCTAAAGATTGATTCGAGCCAAATCATAGATCTACCACGGGAATACTTCTCCATGCAATCTAAGGTTTGTTTACCAAAAAATCTAGCGGACCCTAAATAGGGAAAGCCTATAGGACAAATAGTTAGACTAAGTGCTAACAATGAGACAATGGCCCACTTTGTCACCACAACCAATGTCCCCTTCTTTTTATGGGCATTCACGGATGGGAGAAGTCCCGGTATGATTTTGATCACCTAGAATAGATATGTTAGTTATAGGGGCACGAAGTGATCAAGCTTGAGCTCATTCGAAAAGGAGACTCAATAAAGGTGCAATGCTTCAAAGAAGCAAATCACTCTCTAAGAAAAAGCCCTAGAAAAAGAAGGCACAACACCCTTGGCTTTGAGGTTTTTCAATGGTAATAGGTATTCACAAGATCAAGGCCCAAGAGAAAAAGGCTTCTTGTGTTTTACTTCAACAAGTACTAAGCATATCATGGCGACAACCAAGAAACAAAATAAAAAGAAAATCAAAAAATTTAAAATATGGTCAAAACATTAATAGTAGCACATGGGAAAATCCAAGCATGAGCTCTACCCCTTATCATTATGGCCATCACCCTAGTTCCTAAGGCCACTATGGCCCCATCACATCATAAAAGGAACCCATGCATGACTCCCAACCCCACGGTGGGTGATGAACTACCCCCACCTCTAAAAAGGTAAATGTTATACATCATTCATAGCATGCTCTCATTTTCGTGGAGCTTCGAGCAATAATACAAAGAAAATTAAAGAAAAATCAAAAGGAAAATAAAAGAGGGTGGAAAAAACAAATGTCGGGGTAACTTGTGCATCCATGATTGCTCCCTCATACATCATACACCCAATATGTGGACTTCCTCATTATTGCAACCCCTTTTCCCATGACATTTGGTTCTCGGACCCCTTTTATCCCCATATGTTGCATTATTATTCATATGCCACCTATTGATTGAAGGATATACTGAGGGACTCATCTTTCTCCATAGGGGTTGGGAACACCTAATAGGGTTGCCCATTAGCCACTCCTTCCTAGGGAGGTAACACTCTTACGTGATCAAAACCCCAAATTTGGAAGAGAAGCCCCATATGAAGTTTCAATATACAGTTGATTAACAAGCTTGGTTCACTTAGATGTGTGAAAATTTGGTGACCCGAATCCTAATGCAGCAACTAGAAATAATTCTCCTAATTGTTAAATTAATTTTAACAATTTAAAAAACGATTTGCTACGGTGAATCTTGAATCAATCACTACTTGCAACCTACACAAATAAACTGCAGAAGAATAAACGTTGGAAGAAATGCTAGCACACACAAATTTACACGAGTTATTTTTTGGACCAATGTCCCTCGGAAAAAACCCAACTTGGGAAAACCTATGACGAGGGTTTTATTATTATGCGACGTTGAAATAATCCGAGTACAATTGGATGTTGAAAGCTGACAATCATACAGAGAAATATTGTCAATAAAAATCTAGTGAGGAAATTTCCTCACTCCATAGGAAAAATTTGGGCTCTGACCTCGACTCAAAATTGAGTCGTCCAAAGCGAGCTCTGCGCGGTCATACGCATCACCCTAGCGCTGTCGGTTCTATACTCAACTTGGAACAACTTCTCCTCAAGCCTTCGGTCAATTTTTGTATGGTAAAATGTCTCTCTTGGCCTCTAGAACCTTTTGCCCAACTTCGACATCGAAAGCTCTGCTTCTCCCCAACGAAATTCAAAATTTCCTCTAGAGGCTACTCTGCGATGCTCTATGTCAGCCTAACTGTGGCTCCCTCTGCCTCTCTGCAAATGCACTCACCGAAACTAGAATCCTTCCTCCCGCTTCACTCTCCCTGCCCCTCTCTCAATACTTCGATCTCATTGACTCTCTCTCTCGGCAATTGACATTTTGCTACTTTGGAAATCAATCTACCTATGAAATCAAAGCTCGTTTGAAGTGTGTTCTCCAAGTGCCCATCAACTTCTTCTTATAATCCTCTGTTGGGACTCCAACGACCAAGATTAAAACTTAATCGATGGCTAGGATTAACTTGAAGTCGATCCGTGTGAGTTTCTAGATCATTCACACCTTGACTTAATTGATTCTATTTAATTAACCATATTCCCTAAGTTTAGACTTAGGTAATATTTAAAAACTGGCTAATAATCTAATTAAGTCATTTCTAGGCAGAATTTCTAGAAACAATTTATGGGTTTTGGAGATCTCCTGTATTCTAGCCTCTCCAAAAAATTTCAAGGCTAGAACACATCCGATGCTAAAAAAGCTAACACTCCCTCTTAGCAAGGAATGTGTTCTAGTGTTGCATCTGCTACTACAATACCTAGTCTTTGCACCATCTCCTGTCATGTTGCTGATGTCTGGAAATACCGCCCACCAACCACTACGTGACTGTAATATACGCTGCATTTGTGTTGCTGTTGACCTTGTTGAACTGCTCCCAACACTCCAACTCCCTCTCATTTGCTGCTATTACAACTGCAACATCTGCAACTGAGAAGCATCTCAAATACTAAACCAACTGTGTTCAGTATGATGCATTTGTCACCTGAGTCTTCACTGCTACTAGAACCTGCACTTTCGCTGAAGGCTCTGCGTTGGTTTTGACTCTGCATTGTGCCAACTGCACTGTTGCCAACTCTACACTGCGCTCCCCAGCATCTGACTGCTACTAGACTCTGCATTTGTCACTCAAGCATCTAACTGCATCTATTGCCACTGATCCATCCTGCTACTGAAATATTGTGGGCTCCCATAGAAAGGTATTGATTCAAGAGGTGGACCCCCTCAAGAATCCTGCCCATCTGTAGCACTCTGGGGCTACAACACCAAGTCACCCCACCTCACTCCTGGAGGTATATCAGCAAACATCACGAAGAATTCCTCCAGCCTGAAGGAAAGCCTATCGATCTCTACCGAAGTTGCATGTTGGTCCTGCTTCTCCTCCTTGTCCTTGTTCCTGAGAGGACAATGGGTACTGTAGTGGCCAAACTCGCCACACCTGAAGCACTTGACCTTTGACATTTCCTTCTTCTTCTTCCTCAGATCCCCCTGTCCCTGACTGGGACCCTTCGATGCGAGGGCCACATTCTCCTCCTCCTTCACTTGCTTCGATCCACTGTTGCTGCTACTGATGGAGCTCTTTACCAAGTCTCGTCTCAACTCCTCCTCCTGCAAATCGGCCCACATCCAGTCCCACCTTGGCAAGGTGTCTCTGCCCAAGATACTTTGGACAAATACCTGCCACTCCTCTTAGACACTGTTGAGTGCCAATCGCACTAGCTCTGTGGGTTGAGGTGTTGCCCCAACAACTGCAAGCTAGTCCCGGATCTCTTGAATCCTAGTGAGGAAGGGGTTTATGCGTTCCCCTTTCTGCATCCTGGTGCATCTCATCTTCTCCCCAAGTACATATTTAGCTACTCGGAAGTGCCCTGATACAGCGTGGAAAGTGTATCCCACATCTCTTTGGACGTTCCCTTGGCCGCTATGTGTGATACAATGTGATCCCGAACACCATCAAGGATCAACTTCTTCGCCCGCACCATCTCCTTTCTATACTCCTTTAGCTGATCCGCATCCATGGGAACCGCCACCACATTATCGATATATGCTTTGAGATCAAGCTCACCTAGAAGGAAGGAAATCCTTGCCATCTAGATGACATAGTTGGAAGCAACATCCAATCTGTCCTGATCTCGAAGCCTAGCAATGGCCATCTCAACAAATGCCGATAATATCCTCTTCCCTTCTGCTCAGTTGCTGCTCAGCTATTTGCACTCCCTTCTAGAGTGAGAAATTCTGCTCACAACGACTATTGATCTGCAAGGAAATCGAACTTCTTGAGACTAGAAGTTCCCTGAGGAAAATTTTCCCTTAGTGTGTGCTCTTCTTCCACCGGACACTAGTTCTGCTCTAGCAAACTGCTGCAAAAAAACTGCGTCCAGCTAGAGATCTGCTCTGCGAAAAAATACTACTTTCTCCCTCTGCCTCTAGAATCCCTCGATTTGGAGAGATTGAATTTTTATGTCCCTCTCAGAAAAATCGATTCTCCTCAATAAATTCGACCTCTTGGCCAAGGTGACTGCGCTACCCTCTAGGGTTTCGATCTGCTACCCACAATGAACAGTGAAACTCCTTTCTTCGCTATTGAGCTCTCTGGTTGATCATCTGCGCTTTGATACCATGTGAAAATTCGGTGACCCGAATCCTATTGCAGCAGCTAGAAATAATTCTCCTAATTGTTAGATTTATTTTTTAACTATTTATTTACAGTTTGCTATAGCAAATACTGAATCAATCACACTGCAACCTACATAAATAAACTACGGAAGAAATAAACGCTAGAAGAAATGCAAGCGCACACATAAATTTACACAGTTATTTTTGGACCAATGTCCTTAGAAAAACCCAACTTGGGAAAACTAGTGCAACAGCTGAGGGTTTTATTATTATGCAACATTGAAATAATCTGAGTACAAGTGGATGCCGAAACTGGCAATCCTACAAAGAAATACTGGCAAGAAAAATCTAGTGAGGAAATTTCCTCACTCCATGGGAAAATTCGGGCTCTAACCTCAGCTCAAAATTGAGTCGTCCAAACTGGTTCTCGCAATCACTGCATCACCCTAGCGCAATCACTTCTACACTCAACTCGGAACAGCTTCTCCTCAAGCCGTATGGTCAATTGTTGCCTAGGAAAATGTCTCTCCTGGCCTCTGGAACCTCTGCCCAGCTTCTGGCACTGAAACTCTGCTTCTCCCCAGCAAGTTCGAAATTTCCTCTAGAGGCTACTACGTTGCTTTGCGCCAACCTCACTATGGCTCCTCTACCTCTTTGCAAATGCACTTACCAGAACTGGAATCCTTCCTCTGGCTTCACTGTCCCTGCCCCTCTCTCACTACTTCGATCTCACTGAGTCTCTCTCCGGTAACTGACAACTACTACTCTGGAAATCGATCTGCCTATGAAATCGAACTGCTAAGATGTGTTCTCCAAGTGCCCATCGACTTCTTATAATCCTTTGTTGGGACTCCAATGGCCAAGATTAAATATTAATCAATGGCTAGGATTAACTTGAAGTCGATCCGTGTGAGTTTCTAGATCATTCACAGCTTGACTTAATTAATTCTGATTAATTAACCATATTCCCTAAGTTTAGACTTAGGAAATATTTAAAAACTGGCAAAAAATAATCTAATTAAGTCATTTCTAGGTGGAATTTCCAGAAACAACTTCTGGGTTTTGGAGATCTCCTGTATTCTAGCCTCTCCACAAAATTTCAAGGCTAGAACACATCCGATGCTACAAAAACTAACAAGATGCACTAATGATTAATTGTACCTAATGGTGAGGATGGAGCACCAAACATTGTGTGTGATTGGCAAGTGGTTTTCATCATGGGCTGGGAAACTTAATTGGGGCCTAGGTCCACTAGAGGAGCATTATGACACCCTACAAGTGAAGCATTGAGAGCCATGGGACTCTTATCACTTGCAAAGCATCACTCCATTCCATGGGCACCTTCACCACCATAGCAATCTGCACTTTGCCCCACATTATTCATTAGATGATACACTTGGACCAGTGTGCCCTAGCTAGCTTAGCAATGATCACATGGTTTGGCAATTGATTTGAGGCCCAATTGAGATTTGTCTCACCCCTCCTTTGAGCTCTCAATGTTGGAGCAGAACCAGGGTATTTTATCACTAAGAGACCCATGAGACCTATTTTGTGCCCCAAACACAAAACCAGGGACCACACGATGATTTGCATGGAGATCTAGGGCCCAACCCCTAGAGTATAATTCTTGGAGCCCTCTTCACTCATCCTGGCAATAGAGGAACCCAATGCATTCCCTCAAGAGGCCTACGCATGCATGATGTCATCATTTCGTCCCTCTTGTGGGTGGCTTATTATGATTTTACATTGGCTATGAGGTTGGCCTGTAACCTCACTTAGTTTGGCCATCATTTTACAACTTGGAGGGGCTTTTAGGAGTAGAGTTCATTAGACATGTATAAATAAGAGAGGTCATTTCACTCTCTCATCATCATCACTTGGACAATTCGACCTCTTTAGAGAATTTCACACTTGTTCCTTCTTGGCTATTGGAGATCGTTGGATGCATTTTGATGTATGGAAGCTATTTTGGATTGTCTTTGGAGCTATTTCTTTGGATTATAGATGGATATACTACATCTTATCTTGTAAGTGCTTATTGTTGATGAATTGTATCTTGAAATTGTCTAATATATGAAATTGGTGCTTCTAGATTATACTAATTTGTGCCCTAATTGATGAAAATTAATTTGAAAGGCTATCTAGTTGAGGATTGCATATGTTATTCATTGTATAACATGTAATGAATGTTTCTAGGGGAGGAAATATTTAAGCCCTCCATCAAACTCCATTTTCCTTAGAAGTGGGTAAATGCTAGAAGTTGATACCTAGGGCATCAATTTCTAGCCTCCTTAGAAACAATTTAGCTTATCTAGAGCATCCTAGTCTCCATATGCCTAAAGGACAAGGCACTAATCCAAGTCCTCGGTGGTCAAACCTTACTTTTATACATAAATATTCTCTTTAAAATTTTGGTCCTCTTAAGGTAGGGCGTCTATCTAGGGCTTAAAGTGAATTGCCTTGGGAGAGGTTTTGGGAGAACGTGAGAGCCTAAACATGATGCTAAGGGTCTAGGCTACCTAACCTCCAAGTTTGGTGGGTATCCACTTAAGTTTTCTCCTTAAAATCTCTTGCCCTAGGTGATGCCCTAAGAGGGAAACCATAGCTATCATTTCTCAACTTTGGGACTTCTATGAAGGTTGTATGAGCTTAGTACTTTTTGAAGTATATCATCAGAAGCATTTTCTCCTTATTTCCTTGACCTTGGAAGTACCTAGAACCATGCAAATTAAACCCTAAATCTTGTGCATCTTATTCCTTCTTCTTGAAAGCGAATTGCGTATTCAAGCCTTGTACCATAGGATTGATCCTTTCTTGGGAGATTCTAGCATATCACCTTACACCTTAACCTTAGAATACCTTTCATAGGTGATTATATCCTAACAGGACTCCTCCCATCGGTGAAAGTCCGTAAAGAACAGGGGACCTTGGCTGTGATGACTATTACCTACCACCTGTGGGTAGTGTATAGGATAAATTCTCTCCTAGACGGTCCTTAGCCGGTAGCCAACAACCCCTTGCAGCCACTATATAGCTCAATGTGCCATTGTCTCCTCCACCTAAGCCAACCATGTCCCTCGACCACTTCTCATGAATTTAGGTTTGAAGGTGGGCCTCCCAACCCCGAAGGTATGGCTTTTCATTGGTATAGTTGTGTAATTTTCCTTACTTGTCATGGGAACTTTTGGGCATGGATTGGTGGGGGAATCGGTGGAAAGAGTGGGTTAGGTCTATATTCTTGTCTCCACTACCCAATTTCGTGGTTACCCTTGTATCCTAGTCACGTGGGATCTCCTTTACTGGCCATTCGCTTCGGAGTTGGCACCACATGGGAAATCTCGATTTTGGTTGTGTGGTCCCACTTCTCGATACCACATGCATCACTCCCCTTCCACTCATTTTAGCCCCATTCATCTCTTTTCCCATCCGAGTCCACATATGTCCATTGGGTCCACATGGGGTTTGCCTCCCCCTCCCCTTGTCCAAACCTTAGGTCGATCTTGGAACGATGCCCCAGAGGTTGATGCAACTAAAAATAAAAGAAAAAACATAATTTGGCCACTCTCAATCGATAATGTACCACAAAATGCAAAAAATGGCCGGGACATACAAATTTAGCACATGGGAAAAATCCTAACATGAGCTCTACCCCTTATCCATGGCCATCACCCTAGTTCCTATGGGCCCTAGATGATACCCCTCCATCATTAAGGAACCCATAATTTTCCCAACCCCTGGTGGGCGATGAACTGCCCCACCTTAAGGGGGTATTCACTGTTATATATTACACATCGCGCTCTCATCGCCTGGAGCCCCAAGCAGTGATGAAGAAAAATAAATAAAATTCAAAAGGCATATGAAGAAGGGTGGAAAAACAAAGGTCGGAGTAACTCATGTACCATGATTTTCTCCCTCATACACTCACATACCCAGGTGTGGGCTTCCCTCATTATAGCTACCCTTGTACCATAACATGTGGTCTAGATGATTCCCCTAATCCCCACTCCGCTCCATTATTATATCAGTTGTCACCTACCATTTGAGAGATGTACCATAGACATGTCATCTCCTCTAGAGGTTGAAACCAGCTAATAGGGTCCTTGGTTAACCCCCTATTGAGCTTGGAGACACTTTTACATGCCAAAGCCCACTATGGAAGGGCATGCCACCATGAAGTGCCCCATTGGTTCCATGACTCGTAAGTTATTTTACTTGATTGTTTTGATGACTTGTAGTATTGGAGGGAAAGGGAACACATTGGATCTTATGCAGGACTGCAAGTGGGTCTCCATTTCGTGCCTGCTCTCCCTATATGGGGTCTTAGCCTTCCAGAGGGCCACATTGGCACTTGTAGGGTGAGCGTTTAAAGCCATGGGCCTCCACCATAGCCGAGATTACTTCATGGATCCCCAATAGTGCTCGTCAATTACTCTTGTTCCACCTTTTGGATAAGGATGATGCACCTGGTTCGCCATGCCCAGTTGGCTCCATAGTTGCACCAAACACGTGGCAGATGTTCCAAGATCCGAAGGATTGTCCCCCGCTACAGAGGGAGGGCTTATGTCATCATTCTAACCCCCCTTACAAATGGCCTACAGGCACTTCCGATCCACTTGGAGACCCATGAAGTTGCCCTTGTGCCCCCACACCCACTTGGGAGCACCACAGGTTTTTGCTTGGAAAACAAGGGGCCAACCCCTTGTCAACTATGTTCGGAGCCCATTTCTACATCATGGCACCCCGTGGACTTCATTAGGCCTCCTCAAAGGCCCAACTACTCACTTTATTGATCATTCGACCCTCTTGAGAGGCTTATTCTTGTATTATTGAGCTATTTGGTGGGATTGTCACCAATAGTACTTTTATTATGCACATTATTTTATTTTAGGGGCTCAATTAGGCCAATTTAGCTAAATCAAATTCATTAGAGTGTATAAATAGAAGTGAGATAATTCATTTTGATCATCATGACTGGGATTGGGTTAATATCTCTTGTGAGATTTTCTCTATCCCTTTTGGAGGACAAGTTTGGATGATATGGATGAATTTTGATGTTTGGATATCTCTCTCTTGTCTTGGAACTTCATTTTTGGCATAATTTGATGATTGGTTATACTCTTTTATACATGTAAATTCTCTCTTAATGCTTATTCTTGTCATTTAATTTTGTCACATGAATGTTGTTGGGATTTTCGCTATACGAGTCTGAAATTTACTGCTACTCTATAAGAAATTGTGGGAATTTTGTTCTTTTATAGCGTTGCATCGTGTCATGGGCCATGTATGAATGGGTGAATGTTCCCAGAGATGATTTATGTTAAATTAATCTTGATAAGCCATCAATTATTGCAATTTGAAGTATAAAGTCCTTGCAGCAGCTGCTCTCATACTCTAATGCCATGCAAAGTTGTTGAAGGCCTCCTTGAGTGGGTGAATTCTTTCAAACCATAAAATTTTCCTTCACTCCATCTCTCCCAAGGGACAAGGCACTATCCTCCATAGGAGATCATCATGACTGGGATTGGGTTAATATCTCTTGTGAGATTTTCGCTATCCCTTTTGGAGGACGAGTTTGGATGATATGGATGAATTTTGATGTTTGGATATCTCTCTCTTGTCTTGGAACTTCATTTTTGGCATAATTTGATGATTGGTTATACTCTTTTATACATGTAAATTCTCTCTTAATGCTTATTCTTGTCATTTAATTTTGTCACATGAATTTTGTTGGGATTTTCGCTATACGAGTCTGAAATTTACTGCTACTCTATATGAAATTGTGGGAATTTTTTTCTTTTATAGCGTTGCATCGTGTCATGGGCCATGCATGAATGGGTGAATGTTCCCAGAGATGATTTATGTTAAATTCATCTTGATAAGCCATCAATTATTGCAATTCGAAGTATAAAGTCCTGGTAGCAGCTGCTCTCATGCTCTAATGCCATGCAAAGTTGTTGAAGGCCTCCTTGATTGGGTGAATTCTTTCAAACCATAAAATTTTCCTTCACTCCATCTCTCCCAAGGGACAAGGCACTAATCCTCCATAGGTGATCAATTTCAAAGCTTATTTCTTCCACCTTCCTTTCTAATTCTAGGCCTAACCTTCATAGGTCATCTAACTCATCACTTATCTCACATTTTGTCCGTCCAAACACTTCAATTTTTGGTCCACAACTGTGCTGAAGTTTTCTCTGGAGGCCCTACAAATTTGAAGCAAATCCAATGGTGGTATCTAAAGATATAGCAAGCCCTAGCTCAAGGACCATTTCTTGCCCTAGGTTCCTTTGGCTAGTGTCCTCATTAGGATCATTGAATTCAAACCTTAAAGAAAATTTGTCCTTTGAACCTCTTCTCCTCCCTAATTAGGTCAGGCCCCTCATTGGGTGATCAACTCCATACCCTTTCCCTAATTTTCGGTTCGCTCGGTCCCATGCGGTCACAAAGATCACACAAAGACCAATTCTCCATAAGGATTTCCCGGCCTGGGAATGATCTTTGCAAGATATATTCCCAAACCCTAACCTCGAGAATCCTCTTAGCCCTTCCTAGAGAGTTGTTGCCCTTGACTTAGTAGTTGCTCTATAGGATCCCCTCTTAGGACCCCTACTAGTTTGAGCTGTAAAATTTTGCCGTCGTTTCCAAGGACACGACACAAGTGTTTTGTTCCCCATACGACATATTGACATATAATTATTGGCAATTCCATTGGAAGAACGAAGCCCTAGTTCTTCATTGAACTTCAAAGTTAATGTTTGTAGGGTGAAGTAAGCATCTATCAAGGCACTTCAATTCAGCCTGACGATTCCATTTTAATCCTAATATGCAAAATCATGAAAAATAGACACTTGTAAAAGAGATATCAATATTGGTCCTACATTTGCAAAACTCAATGACCAAGACCTTCAAGAACTAAAAAAGGATGTGGATAAATATGCTGAATTTTATCAAGATTTATTGGAAGATATGGATAAGGAATTCATGCTCAAGTTTCATAGGTCAACACAAAAGCAACTCTACATAATAAGGTGTGCCTATGAGAAGGATCCTAGTCATCTCCTTGACTTTGCTAGCCTAACCTATGTTTTTCGTATTCCAACTGCCCTAATCAATGACAAATATTATAATCAGAGTTGCAAAGCCCCACAAAAGGTAATCAATTGGATGATCAAGGTGACATTGAAGAAAGTTCAAGTGTGAAGGGTCATCATCAAAACGAGGAATATATGGAAGAGTGGAATCAATCTGAAGATGTTGGAGAGGACCTTGAGAACCTAAATAATGAGCAAAAAAATGAGTCCTCTATAGGTCCACATGATGGAAAGGATAATTTTGTGGGCACATGTGTTAGGGAAGATGAGGCTATGAAAGGTGAAGTTGAGGCGGACCTTACCTTTCTCAAGGATATTACTCGTGATGACTCTCCCTTTGCGAACCTTGGGGAAGGTGATCCCATTAGCCCCTTGGAAGATTACATTGAAGATTACTTCTGCATTGAAAAAGAGAAATGGGAAATTGTTGGTCCTCAATTTAATTTTTCTCCCATTTATGATACCAACAAGGAGGATGAGGTTCAGATTGGTCTTCCATCTCTCTCGGGTACTTATGATGACATATCCATCGATACCCTTGGTAAGGAGAATTATTATTTGCCCTTGCATGAAGAGGGGCAACTAGAAGTAATCAATTCTCCTTTTAGGAAAGACCCAATCTTTGATACTGATAATGATGAAATCGATGAATCTCCCACCTATCCTCCTTATGATTCTATATTCAAATCACTTGAGCCTGTAAAAATGATTTTGAGGAGGAAAAACCCGTTAAATGTGAGATTTCACCCTCCCCTTTTCTTTTTTCTCCCGCTCATCATCTTGAGTCTTACAAGAGTGATTCCCTCACCCCATTTTGTATGATCTCCAATGACCATATGCCCTTTCACCTATTGAGATTTTGTGTATTTGGGGTGGCATCAGTTGTGCTCTAGGTCCCAAATTTTTTGGAGGGACTAGAGTACACTTGATCTACAAGACCCGGAAATGGATTTGAGAAATTTCAAGTTGTGTTCAAGTTATTCAAATAATTAATTATTTTTAATACATTTCCTAAGTCTAACTTAGGAAAATAAAATAATTAAAGTGAATTAATTAACACATGTGCTGAAATTGTCTTAAGTCACATGGATCAAACAGTCTTTTAATCTCAGCCATTGATGGATGATTTAATCTCGGTCATTGAAGGATTCAACGAAAAAGGTATAAGAGAAAGGCTTGAGGGTCAGTTGAAGACACACAATTTCTGTAGAACTGAGGAATAGATCTGGAATTCTAGGGCGGGTTTGCTAAGAATTTCCAGTGGAATTTCCTGCAGTGAGGGGTAGTATTAACCAAGGGAATGTTCTGATTCCGGGGCCAAGAGATAGCAAGAGGCAAGAGGAGCAGCCACAAGGACAGTGCAAAGAGGCCTCAGAGCCACACAGAGCAGCAGGGACAGCGCAGAGGCAGCTAGGGCCACGTTGGGCTGACACTGGCCAAGTAGAGGCAACGCAGGGGCAGCATAGACCCTCCTAGGGTGACGCAGACCCTCCTAGAGCCATGCAGAGGCTGACGCAATCCCTCCAGGGCAACGTTAGGGCTTCAGAAGCAGCGCTGAGGGTTTTTAGGGTCAGATCTGGGCTGAGTCCTGTAAATCCTGTTTGAGGGTGTGGATCAGTCAGATGTTTGGCACTAGATCTTCAGGTTAGCTGCAGATTTTATATCTTTTATTCTTGGTCGGGTTTTCCAAGGTTGGAACCCAGATTTGTTGTACTCAGAACTACTTAATAATAAAACCCTCATATCTGTTGAACCGGTTTTCCCGCTTTGGGTTTTTCCGGGGACATATGTCCAAAAATCCATGTGTCACTTTGTTGCATGAGTGAATTATTCAGTAATTGATCTGCATGTGTAGGCTGTAGTTGTGTTTATTTTCGGTATTTTCTGAATCTAATTTCTGAAAATAACTTGTATAAATTAAATCAAGTAGGAGGAAATAAACCAATATACTGCAGTAGAATTTTCACATCACCTCCCTAGATATGATGTTGAGGAAGAAACATCCACTAGACATATCCCTCCTTTCCCCTCATACCCTCGAAGTTGTGAATACAATCACTCCATTGAGCAACCAATATGTTTTCCCCTTTCGTATCCCAAGTTTCCTTTCTCTTCCCATCATGACCTTCTGACATCTACAAAGCATGATATTATGAGCAGTGATTGTGATAGAGACTTCTTAAGGGTAATTATTCATTCCACCATTGTTTACCTAGAGGGCAATCCCCTCACTTCTGGATTGACTTATTTTCCTTCTCCTACGGCTTCCTCTTACTCGGATTGAAATCATAATTTTCCACCTCCCACCTTCAACCTCCATGTGATTGTGTTTGCATTCACGTTGGGATTCGCTACACAAGTAATCATATACGCAGACATGGGTATATTGATTTGATGATATGTTGGTTGCACTGGCTTTATGATTACACTTAGCATGGGTATTACACTATATGCATGTTAGTGTAGGATGCATTGCATGCTCATTTTCTCATTAGAACTAACATCATATGATATTTTTCATGGTAGAATGGTTGCATTTAGAATAAACTTTACATATTTCTTGTTTATTTTTATGGCCTAATACTAAGCATGGGTGATCATAAGACACCACAAAAACACTCTTCCCTGTATGCTTGGTCTTTGATATGTGCAGGTAACAGGTTTGCGGTACCAAGAGATTGTTAGTGTTCTCATGGCCTCCCGTTCAAGTAGGCTTCATGCAATTTCCTAAGAGCTCATGTCCCAGTTGAAGCCAGATGTTACCCACCACCTGTGGGTAGTGTATAGGAGAAAATTTTTCTCCTAAATGGTCCTCAGCCAGAAGAGAACCCTTGGCAGCCACTAGATAGCTCAATGTGCCATTGTCCCAGCCACCTGAGCCAAACATGTGGTCCCTCGGCCACTTGTCATGAATTTAGGTTTGAAGGTGGGCCTCCCGACCCCAAAGGTATGGCTTTTCATTGGTATAGTTGAGTAATTTTCCTCACTTGTCATGGGAACTTTTGGGCATGGATTGGTGGGGGGATTCAATGGAAAAAGTGGGTTATGTCTATATTATTGTCTCCACTGCCTGATTTTGTGGTTACGCTTGTATCCTAGTCCTATGGGATCTCCTTTACTGGTCATTCGCTTTAGGGTTGGCACTACATGGGAAATCTCGATTTTGGTTATGTGGTCCCACTTCCCAATACCACATGCATCACTCCCCTTCCACTCATTTTAGCTCCATTCATCTCTTTTCCCATCCGGTTCCACATGTGCCCACTAGGTCCACATAGTGTTAGCCTCCCCCTCCACTTGTCCACACCTTGGGTGGAGCATGGAATGATGCCCCAAAGGTTGATGCAACGAAAAAGAAAAAAAGCGTAATTTGGCCACTCTAAACAGGAAATGTACCACAAAATCCAAAATATGGTCGGGACATAAAAATTTAGCACATGGAAAAAAGCCTAACATGAGCTCTACCCATTATCCATGGCCATCACCTTGGTTCCCATGGGCCCTAGATGAACCCCGTCCATCATTAAGGAACCCATGATTGTCCCAACCCCTGGTGGGTGATGAACTACCCCACCTTAAGGAGAGGGTATCCACTATTATATATTACACATCATGCTCTCATCCCCTGGAGCCCCAAGCAGTTATGAAGAAAAAGAAATAAAAGGAAAAAGGCATATGAAGAAGGGTGGAAAAACAAAGGCCAGGGTAACTCATGTACCACAATTTTTTCCCTCCTACACTCACATACCCAGGTGTGGGCTTCCCTCTTTATAGCTACCCTTGTACCATAACATGTGGTCTAAATAATTCCGCTGATCCCCACTTCGCTCCATTATTATATCAATTTCCACCTACCATTTGAGAGATGTACCATAGACATGTTACCCCCTCTAGAGGTTGAAACCACCTAATAGTGAACTTTGTTAACCCCCTATTGAGTTTGGAGACACTTGTACATGCCAAAGGCCACTATGGAAGGGCATGCCACCACGAAGTGTAGAAATTTGATAACCCAACCTCAGTTTTCAGTTTCTCCTTATTTCTCCCATAAAGTTAAATGCCCATTCCCATAGCCATACATTCAACAAGCTGGAAAAATAAATATTTTCTAAAAACACTAATTCTGGAAATTTCACAATGTTGAAATGCAGAAATAAAAACTCAGAAAAATAAATCAGCCACATAGAATTTTGACATGCTAATTTTTTGTCAACATGACCCTAGAAAAACAACCTACAACTCTTGGGGAAAACCAGTTCGAAAGCTCTTCTTATTTCTGATAAGCTTTTACAGTGAGACAGAAATTATAGCAAAAATTCCAGCAACTTAACAAATGTACTTATCTCGATTTTTGTGCTTATACACTGCCTTGGAAAACGTGTCAAACAGTAAACTAACAAAAAAGAAATTTCACAGCATTTAAAACAGCATTAAATGCTGACTACCTTTCTTGATTTTTGTGCCCAGATGTACGGTCGTACTGCTGTATGGACTGTACTGAATACACAGCAACACCTTCTCGATTTCTGTGCCTCCTTCTGCCTCGAAAATAGTGTTGAAGCTGTTGTACGGTTGTTGTACAGATTTCCTCGAAATCTGTGCCACCAAACATCAATCTCTCTCCTCGATTATCGTGCCTAGAATCTGCCCAGAAAACTGTGCTGAAGTTGTTGTACGGATTTCTGCCTTGGGAACTGTGCCTCTTTGCTGCTGTACGGATTTGTTGAAGTCTCTAGCTGCTGCCCTCCTTCTCCTCACCGCTCAAAAATTTCTCCTTTGCTTTCTCTCCTCCTCTCTCAATCTGCTCATGAAAGAATGAATGACCTTTTCCCTCATTTTCCTCCTTTAACCTAACCCTAAGTGACTTTTGGGGAATCCCTAAATCCAATGGCTAAGATAGCTTTAGATCTAGGGCTGAGATTAAATGCTCATTTAAATCTCACTTTCTATTTTTTAATTCACCCCACTTTAATAAAGACCCACTTAGTAATTTATTTCCAAAGTCACTTTTCCTTTCTAATTTTACATTGACTTTATTAAAGTCACTTTAAAATTAGACTTTAGTAACTTTATCACTTAAAGTCACTTTTAAATTAGATTTGACTTTATAAAAATTATAAAGTCACTTTAGGAGAAAAATTAAATTCTTTTGGACACTTTCCCTAGGCCAAAGATCAAAGCCTTAGGGAACCACCTGTCCTCCGGTACCAAATTTCAACACTCCCTCTTACCGAGGAAGGTGTTCCTCACCACACCCATCTTGTCTCTGAAGTAGACATGCTTGCCCCGTGGTAAGGCTTTGGTAAGAATCTCTGCAACCTGCTCATCAGTGGGAATATACTCAAGCTTCACAGCTCCTTTCTGAACATAGTCTCTGATGAAATGATATTTGATCCCGATATGCTTTGACCTGTCATGAAATATTGGATTCTCCATGAGTTTAATGCAACTCTGATTATCACAGTAAATCACTGAAGGTCTCAACGGCTGACCAAACAAGCCAAACAACATCTTGCGAAGCCAGATGGCCTCACAACTAGCTAGACTGGCTGCCATATACTCTGCTTCCGCTGAACTCAATGCTACTGATTGCTGCTTCCAGCTGAACCATGACACCACTGCCGAACCCAACCCAAAACAGCACCCTGAAGTGCTCTTCCTATCAGAAGCACAACCTGCCCAATCAGAATCAGTGTAACTTGCCAATCTCACTCCATCCCCCTGCCTGTAGTCCAGACCATAATCCACTGTCCCCTGCAAGTACCGCAAAATGTGTTTTGCAGCCACCCAGTGAACCTTCCTAGGCTCACACATAAACTGACTCATCGTGTTGATTGCAAAACATATATCTGGTCTAGTGTTGACCAAATACATCAAGGAACCAATCAACTGTCTGTACAATGTGGGATCCACCAACTCGGAATCCGAAGCATGAAGCTTCTTCCAGTTCGTGATCATCGGTGTCGACATGGGTTTACAATCCTCCATGTGGAATCTGCCAAGGATGTCCACAATATACTTCCCCTGCCCCAGGAAGAAATGCCCCTCCTCCTGCCACACCTCCAAACCCAAAAAGTAATGCATCAAGCCAATTTCCTTCATCTCAAACTCCGACGCAAGATCTCTCTTGCAGTGCTCTATGAGTCTCTCTGCACCCGTAATGACCAAGTCATCCACATACAACACCAGAATGAGAGGCTCCTCACCTATCACAATAAAGTAAAGGTTCGGATCTGCCTCACTCTTTGTGAAACCCATCTCCTGCAAGTATGTATCTATCTTGGAGTACCAAGCTCTGGGAGCTTGCTTCAGGCCATAAAGGGCCTTCTTCAGTCTGCACACATGGGACTCCTTCCCATGCACCTCAAAGCCCTATGGTTGCTCAATGTACACCTCCTCCTGTATGAAGCCATTGAGAAATGTGGTCTTCACATCCATCTGGTGGATCTTCCAACCCATCTCGACTGTTATCGATATGATGGAGCGAATCGAAGTATATCGAGCCACGGGAGCGAAGGTCTTCTCATAATCTACTCCCTCTACCTAGGAGAACCCTCTAGCCACAAACCTTGCCTTGAATTTCTCAATGTTGCAATCTGCAGCATGCTTTACCTTGTAAATCCATCTAGAAGTAACCACGGATTTGCCCTCAGGCCTCAACACCACCTCCCAAACATCATTCCTCATGATAGAAGAATACTCCTCCTGCATGGCCTCTCTCCAGACCTACTGGCTAGCTGCCTCCTCATAGCTAGAAGGCTGAGAGTCAAATGATGTTGGCAACCATTTCCATATAGCTACAAAACCTCTCAGGTGGTCTGCTCTCTCTGACCAGCCTCTTTGGCCCAGAAACAGATGTGGCCTCTCTCAAGGTATCCTGAAGCCACTTGGGCTTCCTCTTCCCTGAGCACACTTCTCCCACTGGAGAATGAAACTCCTCCTCATCATCATCAGGGATCTGAACTCCTGACTGTCTATCTGTTGTCCTCTTGCCTGAACCTGAACCTGTAGACGCTGAAGTACTGTGTGAACTGTCCATCAGTGGACTCCCTAGCAGACTGCTCTGCATGTTGCCCGAAGCACCACCCCTCTGACTCTGCGAGCCACTGCTCACTAATGGACCTGACACCGTAATTGATGTACCTCTGGATCCTCATGATCCCTGTGCCTGACTTAGCTTCTCCTGAGGGTCTGACCGATCCAGATAGTCTAACTCTCGTGACCTCTTGAAAGCCCTGTCCTCCTCGAATTTCACATCCCACCTGACAACAACTCTCCTCTGTGCGGGAATATAAATCTGAAAGGCTTTTGAGGTCTCACTCTAGCCCACAAAGATACCCTTCTCTGCGGTGGGCTCTAGCTTGGTCCTCTTCTCCTTGGGTACGTAGAAGTATGAAATACACCCAAAGATACGAAGATGACCAATATCAGGCTTCTTCCAAGAAAAATCCTCCTCCGAAGTCACATTCCCCAAGGCACGATGCGGACTCCTGTTCTACAAATATACAACAATGTTGCAGGCCTCTGCCCACAAAAACAATAGTAACCCCTGATCATGTAGCATGGCTTTGGCAGCCCCTCCAATGGATCTGTTCTTCCTCTCCACAACCCCGTTCTGCTGGGGATTGTAAGGAACTATGAACTCCCTCCTAATGCCTGCCTCTACACAATAATCAATAAACTCACCAAGGGTGTACTCCCCTCCATTTTCCGACCTCAGGGACTTGATCTTCTGACCTGTCTGAGTCTCCACAAGAGCTTTGAACTCCTGAAACTGCTTGAAGACCTCAGTCTTGGTCTTCAAGAAATAAATCCAGGTCCTCCTGGAGTGATCATCAATGAATAAAACATAATACTCATATCCACTCAAGGGAACATGAGACATTCGACCGCTCACATCAGAATTAATCAAATCAAGTATCCTAGTTGATCTGCTATCATTGTTGGGAAAAGGGGATTTGGCAAATTTTCCTATCACACATCGTCTGCATGTATCTATGTGATCAGTACTGAAATCTGGCACACCTATAGTGATCTCCCGCAATGTCCTCAAGGCTCCATGATACATGTGCCCCATCCTGCGGTGCCAAATCTCGCACAGCTCTGAACTGCTAGCTCTACTGTTGGTACTACTGCTCAATGCCAAAAGTGGCTGAAATGCAAACTTGTACACCTTTGCATGACGTACACCAATCACTCTAGCTGGAGCGCCCCTGGGATATATAAGCACCTGTCCTGTACTGAACAATATCTCATACCCTCTGTCCTCCAATGCTGAGACGGATATGAGGTTCTTCATCATCCTTGGCACATATAGAACATCTAACACCTTCAAGGGAGGTTTGGGTTCCCTATCAAATGTCAATGTCCCCACATTTGCTCTTTAAACGCTGTCATCTCACGAGTACTACCTCTATATCGGTGCCACTCTCACGAAAGCTGCGAGAAGTACTTACGAGTCTGTCATATGACATGAAGCCCCCTTTGTCCAATACCGAGATACCTAAAGATGTTAAAGCTAGTGGAGGGAAATGCACACTCCCTCTCAACCTCCGTGGCAGGTGATCCTGCACTAGTGGACTCACAAGCAATGAACCCAAACTCCCGGTCAAAGCTATCCGTAAAGTCCTCTATCTCTGCTGATGTTGCCATGCTCTGGTTCTTCTCCTTCTTCTTCTTCTCCAGACACATAACTGCATAGTGTCCCATCCTCTGACAATTCCAACACTTCACCTTGGAATAGTCCTTCTGCGTGTTTCCCTGTTTACCTTTGCCTTTGCCTTTGCCCCCACCAACACTTGTGGAAGCTTACTTCTTTCCCTTGCCTTTCTTGCCTCCTACCAACAGTGCTACATCCTCATCCTGCTCAACTGGTTTGGCTACCCCAAGCTGGCTCTTTCTGATTTCTGTCTGTATGCAATCATCCCATAACCTCTCCCAAGTGGGAAGGGTCTCACGTGCACAAACCCCATCAGCAAAGTTCAGCAATGAACTAGGAAGGCCATTCACTGCAATCCGCACCAACTCAGTGGGTGGAATGACCTCTCCAACTGCTGCCAATGCATCTCTCACATTAGTAATTTTTGTGAGATATCTAGCTGCACTATTAGTCTTACCCATCTTAATGGTCTTCAGCTTCTCCCTTAGGACCATTTTCCTATTCTCATTGATACTTTGGTAGAGATTGGTCAACGTTGTCCACATCTCATGAGCATATCTCTTTCCTCTCACATCAGAAATGCAATGGTCTTTGATTCCATCTAGAATCAGTCTCTTACCCTTGTTATTCTTCTTATTAAATGTTGCCCACTGAACAGCATCAACAGGCACATTAACAGGATTTTGTGCGGTACGCACCATGATATCCCAGACTTCTGCCTCCTCAAAGATGCTCTGCATTCTCTCCTTCCATACACTGTAGTTACTATGCCCATCCAACCTATCCTCCACCCTCAAGCCCAAAGACATGCTTACTGTCCTAAATAAACTGAAAATAACACTGTTGTAGTAAAGGTATTGTTTTCTATGTGAAAAATCAGCTTGCTGTAATTTTTCTTCTTGCTGTCCCAAACTGCCTTTTTCAGCAAAATAGCTCTAATACAATGTAGAAATTTGATAACCCAACCCCGGATTTCAATTTCTCCTTATTTTTCCTATAAATTTAAATGCCCATTCCCATAGCCATACATTCAACACGCTGGAAAAATAAATATTTTTTGAAAACACTAATTCTAAAAATTTCACAATGCTGAAATGCAGAAAGAAAAACTCAGAAAAAATAAATCAGCCACACACAGAATTTTGACACGCTGATTTTTGGTCAACATGACCCTGGAAAAACCCCTACGGCTCTTGGGGAAAACCAGTTCGAAAGCTCTTCTTATTTCTGATAAACTTTTACAGTGAGATAGAAATTACAGCAAAAATTCCAGCAACTTAACAAATTTACTTATATCGATTTCTGTGCTTATACACTGCCTTGGAAAACATGCCGAACAGTAAACTAACAAAATAGAAATTTTACAGAATTTAAAACAACGTTAAATGATGACTTCCTTTCTCGATTTTTGTGCCCAGCTGTACAGCCGTATTGATGTACGGACTGTACGGAATACACAGCAACACCCCTCGATTTTCGTGCCTCCTTCTGCCTCGAAAACAGTGCCTAAGATGTTGTACGACTGCTGTATAGATTTCCTCGAAATTTGTGCCACCAAATAGAAATCTCTCCTCAATTTTTGTGCCCAAAATCTGCCCAGAAAACTGTGTTGAAGCTGTTGTAGGATTTCTTGAAAATTGTGCCTTATTCCTTGAAAAATGTGCCACACTCGTGTTGTACGGATTTCTACCTTGGGAACTGTGCCTCTTTGCTGCTGTACGGATTTGCTGAAGTCTATAGCTATTGCCTTCCTTCTCCTCACTGCTCAGAAATTTCTCCTTTGCTTTCTCTCCTCCTCTCTCAATCCGCTCATGAAAGAATGAATAACCTTTTCCCTCCTTTTCCTCCTTGAACCTAACCCTAAGTGACTTTTGGGGAATCCCTAAATCCAATGGCTAAGATAGCTTTAGATCTAGGGCTGAGATTAAATGCTCATTTAAATCTCACTTTCTATTTTTTAATTCACTCCACTTTAATAAAGACCTACTTAGTCATTTATTTCCAAAGTCACTTTTCACTTTCTAATTTCACATTGACTTTATTAAAGTCACTTTAAAATTAGACTTAGTAACTATATCACTTAAAGTCACTTTTGAATTAGATTTGACTTTATAACTTTATAAAGTCACTTTAGGAGAAAAATTAAATTCTTTTAGACACTTTTCCCTAGGCCAAATATCAAAGCCTTAGGGAACCACTTGTCCTCTGGTAACCAAATTTCAACACAAAGTGCCCCATTGGTTACATGACTTGTAAGTTATTTTACTTGATTGTTCCGATGACTTGTTGTATTAGAGGGCAACGTGACTCGTTGGATCTTATGCATGATTGCAGGTGGGTCTCTATTTAGGGCTTGGTCTAGCTATATGGGGTCCTAGCCCTCTAGAGGGCCACATTAGCACTTGTAGGGTAAGCGTTGAAAGCCATGGGCCTTCACCATAGACGAGATTACTTCATGGATACCCAACAGAGCTTATCGATTGCTTATGTTCCACATTTTGGAAGAGGATGATGCACCTGGTTCACCATGCTCATCCGGCTCCACAGTTGCACCATAAACTTGGAAAATGTTACAGGATCCGGAGGATTGTCCCCAGCTGCAAAGGGAGGACTTATGATTCTAGCACTTACAAATGGTCTACAGGCACTTCCGATCCACTTGAAGACCCATGAGTTTGCCCTTGTGCCCCCATACCCACTTGGGAGCACCACAAGTTCTTGCTTGGAAAACAAGGGGCCAACCCCTTGTCCACTATGTTGAGAGTCCATTTCTACATCATGGGGCACCCTATGGACTTCATTATTCCTCCTCAAAGGCTCAACGACTCACTTTATTGATCATTCGACCCTCTTGAGAGGCTTATTATTCTATTATTGAGTTATTTTATGGACTTGTCACCAAAAGAATAGTTATTATGCACATTATTTTATTTTAGGGGATCAATTAGGCCAATTTAGCTAAATCGAATTCATTAGAGACTGTATAAATAGAAGTGAGGTGATTCATTATGATCATCATGACTAGGATTGGGTTATTAACTCTTGTGATATTTTCGCTATCCCTTTTGGAGGAAGAGTTTGGATGATATGGATGAATTTTGATGTTTGGATATCTCTCATCTCTCTCTTGTCTTGGAGCTTCATTTTTGGCATAATTTGATAATTGGATATACTCTTTCATACATGTAAGTGCTCTCTTAATGCTAATTCTTGTCATTTACTTTTGTCACATGAATGTTGTTGGGATTTTCGCTATACAAGTCTGAAATTTACTGGTACTCTATACGAAACTGTGGGAATTTTGTTCTTTTATAGTGTCGCATCATGTCATGGGCGATGTATGAATGGGTGAATGTTCCGATGATTTATGTTAAATGCATCTTGATAAGTCATCAATTATTGCAAGTCGAAGTATAAAGCATGCTCTAATGCAATGCGAAGTTGTTGAAGGCCTCCTTCACTGGATGAATTCTTTCAAACCATAAAATTCTCCTTGACTAAATCTCTCCCAAGGGACAAGGCACTAATCCTACACAGATGATCAATTTCAAATCTTATTTCTTTCAAATTTCATTCTCTTTTTAGGCCTAACCTTCATAGGTCATCTAGGACATCACTTATCTCACATTCTAACCATCCAAAAACTTTGATTTTTGGTCCATGGCTGCGTTGAGGTTTTCTGTATAGGCCCTCCAAATTTGAAGTAAATCTGACGATGGGATCTCAAGATATAGCAAGCCCAAGCTGAAGGACCATTTCTTGCCCTAGGTTTCCTTTGGCTAGTGTCCTCATTAGGATCATTGAATTCAAACCTCAAAGAAAATTTTCCCTTTGATCCTCTTCTCCTCCATAATTAGGTCAAGCCCCTCATTGGGTGATCAACTCCATACTCTTGACCTAATTTTGGGTCTGCTTGGTCTCGTGTGGTCCCACAACCTATTGAAGCCAATTCCACAAATATCACACAAAGACCAATTCTCCATAAGGATTTCTAGGGCTCGGGATCATATTTACAAGGTATATTCCCAGACCCTAGCCTCGAGAATCCTCTTAGCCCTTCCTAGAGAGCATATCACCTTACTTCCCAAGCAAGAAAGCCATATAATTCTCTCTTGTGAATAGGCCTTAGGAATCACTCCTTGTCCTCTCATTGTTCCATTCGTCTAGTGATTCCCCTTTATGTTGGTCTCCTCCAATCGGTGAAAGCTTGTAAAGGGTAGGGAGCTTTAGCTAAGGTGATAGTGCGTTGTCGCTCCATTGTTTCCCTTGACCTAGTAGTTTCTCTATAGGCTCCCCTCCTAAGACCCTTGCTAGTTTGAGCAGTAACAGTGATAGTGGGCCATTGTCCCATTGTTAACACTTAATGTAGTTGTTTGTCTTATAGGGTTTCCCTCTCCAAGGCCTATTAAATTTTGTGGTGACATTTTGGCATCATTGTTGGGGAGGAAGTGAGTCTAGCTTCCCTTGATTGAATCATTTGAAGAGGTGATTCTTTTAACGATAAAATACACTCTTCTGGCGACTCCTATAAGATTTGACTATGTATGTTAATACCCAGACTTTGTTAACATATCATAGGGGAGACAAAGGAACCCCTGATACTCCTTTCTTTGACAAAAATTGCTCCAAGACGAAAAACATCATCATGGGTGCAATGTGCTCTTGGCCTTTTAATTTTTGGAAACATCCTTAGAGCTCCCAACTCTTCCCCAATATGATGGTCTGCCAAATTTCAGGGGAAAAGGGAATGAATACCCCATAAAGCACTTGGAGGCCTTCCATGCTTTCTTGGCTAGGGACACTTTTGAGGAAGATGTGGTCATGACTTTGTTTGATTATTCATTTAAGGACTACGCCTATGAGTGGTTTATATGTATCCCAAGAAAGTCATTGCAATCATGGCATAGTTTCTTAAACATATTCATTTTGTGGTGGGTCAAGGAGAAGGATGTGGTTGAATCGTATAAAAAACTTTTCAGTATTTAAAAAGGAAGAATGTGAAGCTATTAAATAATTCAACCAAAGATTCAATACCTATGTTGAAATGATCCTTGAAAAACTAAAACCTCGTGATCAAGTGATCCTTAATGTTTATTTTCAAGCTTTTGATGGAGAGGTGGCATACACTATTAGGGCTAGCGACCTTCTAATCTCTTGAATGCCAAAAATAAGGCTTTCAATCTTGGTAAATCCATAAAATAAATGGAATCCATAAACATGATTACTGAGAATTGTGATGACTCTTTTTTCGAGCTCATAAAATAAATAGAAGAACAACTTCCTATTTTGTTTTACAATGATAGTTTCATATGTTCCCAGATTGGCAAATTAAAGGATGAATAAGATATAGAGGTTACCTAGTGAATTAAGTACTGATCCTCAAATTTTTGTGTATCATGTCCAAATGAGACCCTATCCATTCTATATAGCCCTTAGATTCAATGAAAAAGTCTTAAAAGACTGTGTTCTAAACTCCGAGTCAATGGCCCATGTCATTAGAAAAATTTTGAGGTCTAAAATGGGCCTCCTCGGGAATATTATATAATAATAGTGGAAATAATAAAATAAGATTAGATTACATCATCAAATTTTAGAGGGAAAAAAGAAAAAACTATTTTTTCAAGATGTATTTTCAACTCATCTCCCTACGATTTTACTCAAATTTCGAGCGGGATCACTCGTTGGATGAAAAATTTAATTCCTCCTTGAAGGAGTATCGCTATCACGTTTTTCAAGTATTTATCATTTTCCATGTAGCAGGGTCGATCGAAAGTATGCAACATGGGTACTCCTTGTATGAGGAATTAAATTTTGCATCCAATGAGTGCTCCCACTCGAAATTTGAGTAAAACCGTAGGAGATAAGTTGAAAATACGAGCTCCAATAGTAGATTTTTTATTTTTTTATCTTTTTAATTTTTCACTCCAAAAATAATGAATCATACCCCATGGTTGACATCATCATCTTGAATCCTATTTGTTCTTATAAAGTTGATTTTAGTTGTACATTTTTGTTTTGAGGTATGCTATCACTCAAACTAGCAGGGGTCCTAGAAGGGGATCTTGAAGGAGAAACTACTAGGTCAAGGGAAACAATGGAACTATAGCCCACTGTTACCTCAATCAAATCTCCCTACTCTTTACGAACTTTCACCGATGGGAGCAGACCCAGTATGGAGAGAATCACCTAGATGAATGGGTCAATGAAGGGGGAGAGGGTGATTCCTAAAAGCCTATTCACAAGAGAGACTCAAATTGTGGTTTTCTTGCGTGAAAAGCAAGGTGTAGGGTTCTCTTAGAAGGGCCAAAGGGATTTTTCAAGGCCTAGGGTTTGCAAATGAGACTTATAATGGATGGTCCTAGTCCAAGAAATCCTTTTGGAAACTTCGATTCCAAGTGCCCTTTGTGAAATTATCTTCAAGAGGTTGTGGGACCACATGGGACCAAGTGGACCCAAGGTTAGGTCAAGGTAATGGGATTGAGCAACCAATGATGTACTTGACCTAATTAGGGAGGAGAAGGGGATCAAGGAAGGAATTTTCAATGAAAGGCAATGTAATGATCCCAGTGAGGTTTCTAGCCTAAGGGAACCAAGAGAAAGATTCAATCTCAAGGATAAGGCTTGAGATATCTCAAAATCCCACGGTCAAAATTTCTTCAAAATTGGAGGGCACCTAGGAACACACCATCCCAGTAGGGGCCAGGAGATCGAATTTTTTTTATGGGTGGTTTGCAAGAAAATTGATGCCCTAGGGGACCTAATGGGGCTAGACCTAGAAAAGAAGGAAGGTGAAAGATAAGATAAGATAAGATAAGATAATTTTATTAATGTCCATCGAATGACCACAAAAAGGTCAATGGGACTGTTTGTTTACAATGATGTCATCACACTAGATGGTGGACCAAACGGTCCTCTTTGTTCATAAAATCAGGAAATACAAAGCTAAAATGAATACAAAAGTAGAGCTTGGGCAACGGAGTGCCTGATATATCATGATAATGAGTTGTGCTGAGGAAGACCTAGAGGAGACGGATGAGCCTCCTGGGTGGGAGCCAAAACCCCCTTCCTCCTATCATCCGAGGCCGATAGAAGAGGGCTGAAATTTAAAGTGATCACCAGAAGAGGACCATTGCTTTGTCCTTTGGGAAAGATGGATTCATGGAAGATTTAGGGTTTAGATTGATTTCCACTTGTCAAGGAGGCTTAAAAGACAACTTCGCTAGGCATTAGGGCTTAATGGAAGCAACTTCAAGGTCATTTATACTTCGTTCAACAATATTTGGTGACTTATCAAGACAAATTCAACAGGAATGTCTCTAGGAACATCCATTCATTCAAACTTGGCCCATGCACGATACAACGCTATTTAGAGATTCAATTTCTACAAATTCATTCCAAGAAAAGCAACAAGTTAACCCAAGAATAGCGAAAATTCCAGTATCACGAATGTAGCAAAATAAATAACAAGAATAACATTGAAATAATACTTACATGTAAGAAGGATATATCAAATCACCAAGATATGCCAATCATAGAAGCTCCAAGGCATCATCTATCTCTCCTCATTCGATACTTACCAATTTCCATCTCACATTATAAGCCCCCATTGCACCTCCCTTCTTCGGGTTCAACTACCACTTTCCATCTTACATTATAAGCCCCTATTCCACCTCCCTTCTTCGGGTTCAACTAAACATTGGTTCTTTGTAATTTGGCACCCACACATCCTCATACTTGGGTAGGGCTTGGAAATGTGCCCTGGGAGGTTGATGTAACTAAAAGAAATAGAAAGAACATATGATGGCCACAAGAAAAACAAAATAAAGGTTTTAACTTACAAATTAGCATGTGGGAAAAAGGCAAGCATGAGCTCTACCTAACTCATATTTCCATCACTTGATTCCAAGGCCAATGTTTCCCTATCTCATAGAAGACAAGGAACCCTTACATGTCCCAACCCCTAATGGGTGATGAACTAAAGGGGGTAGTTACTAATGATTGATATACATCATACAAAGCAAGCTGTTATTCCTTAAGCTACGAGCAGTAATACAAAGAAGAATCAAGAAAAAGTAAAAGGCATACACAAGGGTGGAAAAACAAAGGTCGAGGTAACCCATGCATCCACGATGCTCCCTCCTCATATCTATACACCCAAGATGAGGTACTCCATGATAATGAGTACCTTTGACCATGGTACTTTGCCATGAAGTCTCTTACCCTTTGTTCCATCATTATTCACATAGAACCTATCAATTGGAGGGTGGACCAAGGACATGTCACTTCCCCTTGGGGGTTCAAAACACCTCATAGGATCATCTATTAACCACTCCTACCTAGGGAGGTAACACCATTACATGACCAAGGCCCCAATTTTGGAAGAGAAGCCTTATATCTAGTGTTAATTTGCCCAATTGTTTCAAGCTTGGTTCACTTAGATGCACCTAGACCAACATGCCCCCAATCGGCTTAGCAGTCATCACATGGTTTTGCAGTTGATATAGGGTCCAGATGAGGTTTGTCTCATGCCTTCAAACATGGGAGGGCTAGCACCATCTTCAGTCCCTTCAACATTGGAGCAAAGTCAAGCTTATCATCACTTGGAGACCCATGAGACCCAGGCCCAAGCCCAAAACTGGGGTCCGCAAAGGATTTTATGAGAGATCTATGGGTCAACCCCTAGAATATGATTTTAGAGGGCCTCTTCACTTATCATGGCACTTAAGGTCCTCAATGCTCGCGCTAAGCAATCCTACGCTAGCATGATGTCATCCTTATGACTTACATGTGGAGATAAATCATGTTTCACAAAGGCTACTAGGTCGGCTTGTGACCTTAACATGTTTTGCACATTATTTTATGATTTTGTAGGGGCTTGTAGGCTAACAAGGCATTCAAATGCCCCATATAACTTGAAAACTTGTTATTTCAGTCAAATCATCATCACACATTGGAATTTCGACCTCCTTGGAGGAACTTGTCATTTTGATGTTTAGAGCTGATTTTGGATATTCTTTGTAGATATTCTTTGGTCTAAATGATGCAAATCTTGAAAGTTATATTTTAAGTCAAATTTATCAAGCCCTAGGTCTCTTGCCCTTATTTCTAGGTCTTCTTATAGAAAACAAATTGCTTCCTTGTGAATCCTTCAACCTAAGTTGTATCTTTCTTGAAGATTTCCTAGTGAGATCATTTCACACCTTAACCCTAAAATACCTATTATAAGTGATCTCTCTCCCATCAAGACTCCTCCCATCGGTGAAAATTCGTAAAGAGCAGGGATTTTTGGCTATGGTGATAGTGGGCCACTACCCCATTGTTGCTTCTTGGTCTAGTTTACACCTTGCAGGGTTTCCCTCTCAAAGGCCTACTAAATTTTGCAACAACATTCTTATCAGCAATGTCGGGGACACGAAACATGTGTCGTATCCCCATACGATAATACAATCCCTCATTTGGAAACTCCATTGGAAGAACAAAGCTCTCGTTCTTCATTGAACTTCATAGTCAATGCTTGTAGGGTGAAGCAAGCATCTCTCAAGGCATCTTAAAATTCACCCTATTGACTCCTCTTATGGTTGATATGCAAGACTCAAAGCAATGTGGGATTGGAAAGAATCATACACGATTTTGGATATTGCATGGATTCCTAGATATCAGAATAAATTTGATTTCAATTATTTGAAAGGTTTACCATAGTTTGATGGTGATCCATTGATAGCAACCGATCATGTATACCTCAATTGTCAATGTGGCTCATCAAGACCTCCTCATTTGGTTATTTATTATCTCTATTGCACCTAGGCACAGTGATTGGATTGAGAATTCATGTAGGCCCAAAAGTATTACCACTTTCTCTAGATTGATTGGATGCTTCCTGGCATATAAAGGACCAAGTTTTCAAACTATTGAGCAAGCCTGTCAACAATTTGATATAGCCCTCCAAAAGGAAGGGATCATTGAATGTGCTAAAGAGGTTGAAGAAGAGCACCATGACCAAGAGAAGTCCTTTCTAGACGACCAAGATGAAAGAAATGATGAGGATATTGAGGAGAAGCATGGTCAGGATCACGATGGCTCTTTGGAGAATGGATTTGAGAATAGCCCTCCCCCTTTTAGGGAATTTATCTATGATAGTGCGCTCCTTGAAGACCTTTAAAAGATTGACCCCATTGATTCCCTAGAAGTTTAAATTTCCAAATTATTGCATATAGAAGAAGGGAAATGAGATGTTAGTGGCCATTCCTTCAACGAATATCGAATTTATGACACTGATGATGATGTTGATAGGAATCTTGCCTTTCCTTATATTCCATGTCATCAAGAAGAGGTGATTGTTCATATTGTTTAACCATCCTTGGACCCTAGTCTTGAAAGTGATGAGCATATGTTGGTTTCCCCTTTTCAATATGATCCAATGACCAAATTAGTTTGTGATCCTCCATGCCAACCATCTCCTCCACTATATCCCTCCCAGCATGTATTTAAGGACATCAAGGAGAGTTGCATGCCCAAGGAAGAGTCTTTGAGAAAAAATGCTTGATCTTAACCATTCATTTCTCTATATTAAAACTTGAAGGAATCACCAAATGGGGTGGGCAAGATTCCCCCTTTTCCCTTCCATCCATGACTCCTTTTCATAAAGTGCGGTCATCTTTTTTCACACCTCCCACCCTTGATCATATATATTAGTGTCATGATTATTATGTTTGTTCTTGGATTTATGTCATAATTAATCATAGGGAGCGAAGCAGAATATTGATATGATGATATAATGGTTACATTTGTTCTATAATTATACTTAGCTCATACATTGTATACATTGTATAAGGTCCACTTTGAGGGTTAAAAAATGACATATAACCCCTCAAACCCACTTTTCCTATGTTAGTGGCATAAAGTGGTGAAAATTTTGAAAAAATTAATAAATAGTGAATATAATAAATGTGTCACCAAGTGGAAATGAGGTGTAAAATCAAAGTGAATTCAAACACTAATTTAATGGTGACTTGGAAGGCCACATAAGAAGGCCAAATGTCAGTGGCAAGTGGAAGGTCGAATTGGTGATTGCTACAGCTAGTTTGGGGGACCAGATCCCATGAAATGTGGTCTTAACTCATTCTTCTAGGAGGTTGAGTCCATCACTTGAGAGGTGGCATCTTTGTTTGACCCAAAAGAGCAGTCAATACGGAGTTAACTCCCCCATCTAGCCATCTGTTAACACACAATCAGTTCACAACTCTATGCAGGATATTTGTGATAGGTGTTTTGCAACCTATTTAAGAAGGATATTTAGCAAGAATTGAGTGGGAATCTTCTCCCCTAAACTCACCCACATGGAAGACTTACCCACCAGCACTTGAACACTTGGAAGAACACTCAGCCAACAAGGTAATACACTACAAATCAAGGAGACACTTACAGCCAGTGTAGAGGCACTTGTGGCAGCTCCACTTGCTTGGATTTCACATTTGGCCCCGCTTGATTACACTTGAGGAATTCGACCTCATTGGGATCATCACTCTTTTTGGCACTTGGAATCTCTCCTTTCATTGGGATATTCTCCCAAACATGTATAAATTAACCTACACAGCACTCTTGCTCTCATGGTTGGAAGCTTGAGGCTTGGGTACACTTTGTCAATTTGTATTTTCTCAATGTTATAATAGAAATTCGTTGGAGGTTCCTTGTGCTATTGTTAGATACTTTCTCCACAATAATCCAAGGTGTGGATTTAGGTGGCAACAGGAGTAATAACTATAATACATCATACAAAGCAAGCTCCTATTCCTTGAGCTATGAGCAATAATACAAAGAAGAATCAAGAAAAAGTAAAAGGCATATAGAAGGGTGGAAAAACAAAGGCCAAGGTAACTCATCCATCCACGATTACTCCCTCCTCATATCTATACACCCAGGATGAGGTACTCCATCATAGCTAGTCCCTTTGACTATTGTACTTGGCCATGAAGTCTCTTCCCCTTCGTTCCATCATTATTCACATGGCATCTATCAATTGAAGGTGGACCGAGGACATGTCACTTCCCCTTCGGGGTTGAGAACACCTAATAGGATCATCTATTAACGACTCCTAAATATAGAGGTAACAAAATTACATGACCAAGGCCCCAAAGAGAAGCCTTGTATGAAGTGTCAACTTCCCTATTTCTTTCAAGCTTGGTTCACTTAGATGCAATAATGATTGATGTACCTAATGTTGAAAGTCACAGGATTGGATATTGCATGTAATTGGAAAGTGGTTCTATCTATAGGTGGTTACATGGAATATGGGTCTCTTACTTTCCCACCTCCCGCCCTTGTAATCCCTCACACTATTCTTCCCATTTTTATTTTTGAATCTACTGCATAAGTAATCAAAGAAGCACATGTTTTTATACTGATCAATTGACATTCTAATTGCATTGGATATATGATTATACTTAGCACGAGCATAATGAAATATGCATGTTAGGGTAGGATGCATTGCATGCTGATTTTCTCATTAGAACTAATATTATACGATATTTTCATGATAGATTAGATGCATTTAGACTAAAATTGAATAATTTTATTTTCTTGTTAATTTTATGGCCTATTACTAAGCATGGGCGATCATAAGACACCACAAAAACATGTTGCCCCATGTGCTTGGCCTTTGATATGTGCAGGTAACAGGTCTGCAGTCCCAAGAGATTGGTGGTGTTCTCATGACATCCTCGTTTGAGTACGTTTGTGCATTCTTTCGAGATCTCATGTCCCAATTGGAGCCAGATGTTACCCACCATCCCTGGGTGGTATCATAGGAGAATTTTTTTCTCCTAGATGGACCTCAGCCAGCATCCAGCAGCCACCAGATAGCTCAAGTACCACTATCTATGCCACCTAAGCTAACCATGTGGCCCCTTGCCCATCTGTTATGATCGTATGTTTTAAGGTGGGCCTCCCAACCTAGAAGGTATGGCTTTTCATTGGTATAGTTGAGTGATTTTGTTTACTTATCATGGACACTTTTGGGCATGGATGGGTGGGGGGATTCAATGGAAAGAGTGGGTTAGGTCTGTACTCTTGTCTCCTCTGCCCAATTTGGTGGTTAGCCTTGTATCCTAGTCCCGTGAGATCTCCTTTACTGGCCATTAGCTTTAGGGCTGACACTACATGGAAAATCTCGATTTTGGTTGCATGGTCCCACTTCCCGACACCATATACATCACTCCCTTCCACTCATTACAACCCCATTCACCATATTTTCCGTCTAGGTCCACATGTGTCCACTGGGTCCACATGGAGTTAGCCTCCCCCTCCCCTTGTCCACACCTTGGGTCGGGCCTAGAACAATGCCCCAGAGGTTGATGCAGCGAAAAACAAAAGAAAAAGCATATTTGGCCACTCTCAATAGGAAATTTACCACAAAATGCAAAAGATGTCCAGGACATAGGAATTTAGTACGTGGGAAAAAGCCACACATGAGCTCTACCCCTTATCTATGGACATCACCCTGGTTCCTATGGGCCCTAGATGAGCCCCCTCCACATTAAGGAACCCATGATTGTCCCAACCCCCGATGAGCGATGAATTGCCCCACCTTAAAGGGGGTATATAGTACTACATCCTATGCATCGTGCTCTCATTCCTGGAGCCCCGAGCAGTTATGAAGAGAAAAATTAATAAAAGGAAAAAGGCATATGAAGAAGGGTGGAAAAAAAAAGGTTGGGGTAACTTATGTACCATGATTTATCCCTCCTAAACTCATATACCCAAGTGTGGGCTTCCCCTATTATAGCTACCACCATGGCATGTGGCTTGGATTTTTTCCTCTGATCCCCACTCCATTCCATCATTATATCACATACCACCTACCATCAGATGGATGTACCATGGATATGTCACCCCCTATAGTTGAAACCACCTAACAATGTCCTTGGTTAACCCCCTTATTTAGCTTGGAGACACCAATACATGCCAAATCCCACCGTGGAAAGGCATGCCATTATGAAGTTCCCATTTGATTCCAAGATTTGTAAACTATTTTACCTGGTTATTCTAATGATTTGTTGTACTGGAGAGCAAGGGGACACATTAGATCTTATACAGGATTGCAAGTGGGTCTCCATTTGGGGTTTGGTCTCCCTATACAGGGTCCAAGCCCTCCAAAGGGCCACATTGGCACTTGTAGGGTGAGCGTTGAGAGCCATGGGCCTCCACCATAGTAGATAGTACTTCATGGATCCCCAACACCTTTTGGATGAGGATGATGCACCTGGATCACCATGCCCAGCCAGATTCACACTTGTACCAAACACTTGGCAGAGGTTCCAAGGTCCAGATGAGGATGTGTCTCACTACAAGAGACAAACGGAGGGCTTATGTCATCATCCTAGCCCTTATAGATGGTTTACAGGCATCATCGATCCACTTGGAGACCTATGAGGATGTCATATTGCCCCACACCCACTTGGGGACACCACATATGACTTGCTTGGATATCAAGGGGGAAACCCCTTGTCCGCTATGTTTGGGGTCCATTCTCTAACCATGGCAGACTTGGGACTCCACTAGGCCTTCTCACTAGCCGAACAACTCATTATGTTGATTATTCTGCCCTCTTGAGAGGCTTCTTTTTACGTTATTGAGCTATCTTGGTGGGCTTGTCACCAAGGGATGTCATTATTGCACATTATTTTATTATTTGGGGCTTAATTAGGCCTAAGTAGGCAAATCAAACTCTTAATAGAGGATATAAATTGATGAGAGGCTCAATCATTCCTCTCATTATCACTTGGATTTGATTAGAATCTCTTGAGAGATTTTTTCACTTCTTGTTTGGATGAATTTTTTGGAGTTTTATTGATGCACTATGATGTTCGGATTTTCGGTATTGTCTTTGGAGCTTATTTCTAATGTGAAATTGATGAATGGATATATTCTCTCTTTCATGTAAGTGAACTTTTAATGCTACTCTCGTTATCTTGTTAAATACATGTATATTTTTATCATTATTCTTGTATGGGATAATGTAACGTAAAATTCTTCTAGGAACCTGGAATAAGGGATTTAATGCATACGTTTCTATTTGAGGGGGTGGGTGAATGTTCCTACAGGAACCTCATTGGCTGAAAGACATTTAAACTTCATATCCTTTGCAAATTTGAAGTATAAATCCCTATTAACCTAGTT
The DNA here is from genome assembly GCA_034641835.2 of Pinus albicaulis. Taxonomy (NCBI): domain Eukaryota; kingdom Viridiplantae; phylum Streptophyta; class Pinopsida; order Pinales; family Pinaceae; genus Pinus; species Pinus albicaulis. The sequence continues at coordinate 496,304,492 of CM076576.1, forward strand.
GTTTCGCCGACCGGGGGGGGCTAGCGAAGGTCAATTAGGGCTCCTTAGCTCATGAAAAATCCTCGATCTAGGTGCATCTTGACTCCATTAAGCCCCATAAGCCAGGCATTGATCCTTGCATCCGCTTGGTGATCAGATTTATCTTTATTTTCTTCACTTTTCCAAATTCTAGGCCTAACCCTAGAGCGTCACCTAGGGCATCAAGAAAAATATTTTGTAGCCATTCAAAAACTTTGAAATTTGGTCCACAACTGTGTTGGGGTTTTCTCAAGGGGTCCTCCAAATTTGAGCTCAATCCGACAATGGAATCCCGAGATATTGCAAGCCCTAGCTCAGGGATCAGTCCTCTCCCTAAGTTGTCTTGGGTTAGTGTCTTCACTTGGGTCATTGCTTTCAAATTCCAAAGAAAAATTATTTCTTTGGTCCTATTCTCCTCCCAAACCTATTCAAGCCCTAGTTTGGGCCCGCTTGGGTTCTTTGTGGTCCCACAAATTCACAACTCACATTCTACAAGGATCACATAGAAGCCATTTCTCCTTTAGGATTATTAGGTCTAGGATACCTCTTGTTAAAGAACGTTCTCCAACCCTAGGTCTAGGTATCCCCATAGCCCTTCCTAAAGAGTCAATCACCTTGCTTTCAAAGCAAGCAAGCTTAGTATTTGAGCCTCTCTTGTGAATAGGCTTTAGGAATCACCGCATATCTTATCATTGATCCATCCATTCTTGTGATTCCTCTCATACCGTGACTCCTCCCATCGGTGAAAGTTCATAAAGAGCAGGTAGCTATAGCTGAGGTGACAGTGGGCTATTGCTCCATTGTTGCCACTTGACCTAGTAGTTGCTCTATAGGATCCCCTCCTAGGACTGCTGCTAGTTTGAGCGGTAACTGAACTGATTTTGGATATTCCTTGGAGCTATTCTTTGGTCTAATAGATGGAAATATTGCATGTTATTTTGTAGGTGCTCTTAATTGTTGACTTATTTCTTGAAAGTCTAATGTATGGAATTGTTGAATCTAGTTTATGCTAAATTGTGCCCTAATTTGTTGAAGATTAGTTTATTTGCTATCTAGATGAATATTACATGCATTACTCATATATAACATGTGATGAATTGTCCTAGAGGTGAACTGCTGGTAGCTCTCCCATAAAATTCCTTTTTTCCATTGAGTGGGTAAATGATTGATATTTGATTGCTAGGGCACCATATTTCAGCTTCCTTAGGAACAATTTTGGCTAATCTTTGTCATCCTAGACTCCATTTCCTAAGGGGCAAGGCACTAGTCCAAGTACTTGGTGGTCTTCTCAAATGTTATCCATATTTTCTCTCTCAATTTGGCCCCTTTGAAGGCTAAGTTAAGAAACTAAGGCTTGGTGTGAAAGAAAGGGAAAGGAGAGCTTGGAAAGAGCAAGGAGCTTGGAACTTGGAGAGGATATTAGAGCTTGGGATCGAAGGACAAAGAGGTAGGAGAGTCTAATCTAATTTTTTTTTCTATGTTGCATTTTTAATTTGTTCAAAAATGAAAAATTGATTTTTTTTTTTCTATGTTGCATTTTAATTTGTTGAAAAATGAAAAATTGATTTTTTTTTTCTATGTTGCATTTTAATTTGTGGAAAAATGAAAAATTGAATTTATTTTTCTATGTTGCATTTTTTCCTATTCCCATTTGGCATTCCTACATTTTTTTGCAGGCTAAAAACATAAAACATCATGGCTATATGGCTTGGCCTTTTCTTCTTGTTGGTTTTGTTTTTTGTTATTATGGTGTTGGAGAGTAGAAGAAAGAGCGCTATTCCAAAAGAGGAGGATGAAGAAGTGGGTTATAGTGGATTTGATGAAAACCCTGAAGAGGAGTACCATGCTAAGGAGGAAGGGGAGAGTGGAGATTATGAGACCACAGTGACACCAACTAAAATTGACCAAACACCATTGTGGAAATATATTAATAGGCCTAAAGCAAGGAAAGCGGTTGAAACCACTAAATTTTTTTGCCCCCATTGCAATAAAGAATACACAGGTTCATACACCCGTGCCAGAATGCACCTTTGTGGGAAAAGGCCATGGGATGGAGATAAAAATGTAGGAATCAAAACTTGTGTAAGTGTGTCAGCAACTGATAGAGTCAAATACATAAGGGAAGAGGAGAAAGCCCAATACAAATCTAAAAGATCTAAGGGTTTCATTGAATCTTATGCACCATCACATTGTGCACAAGGAAGTCCATCAACTTCCACCCATGGCAGTGGATATGGAGGCACACCTGGCACAGGAGAAAACATCTCTTTAAGGCATAGAACCATATCAGATTTCCTTGACGAAGGGTCTACGAATGATGTGGATTCAAAAAAATTCCAGTTTCTCTATGCATGTGGGTTACCATTCAATGTTCTTTTCTCACCTTATTGGCATGAAATGGTTTCTGCCATTAATGATGCCCCCAAAGGATACAAGAGCCCTCGGTATGACAAGGCTAGAACTATGGGACTTGATCATGAAAAAGAAAAAATAACTCATTCTTTGAGTATAATTACAAGTTATTGGAATGAGCATGGGGTGTCCATTGTATCTGATGGATGGACAAATGTAAAAGGCAAGCCATTGATAAGTGTTCTTGCTGTGTCTGTTAGTGGTGCAATATTCCTTTCATCATATGATTATTCAGATAAGTTGAAGACCGACATCAACATTGCAGAACCATTACTTGACACAATTGAATGTATTGGGCCATATAATGTTGTCCAAGTCATCACTGATAATGTTGCTAATTGTAAGGCAGCGGGAGCAATTATTGAGGATAAATACCCCAACATATTTTGGTCTAGGTGTTTGGTTCACACAATGAACCTTTTGATGCATGATATAATTAAAAACAAACAACTACAATACAGATGGATTGGTGATTTGTACAAGAGGAAAAAAAATGATAAGAATTATTACAAATCATAGCAATACCCATGGGCTTTTTCGTAGTCACTCAAGATTGGAGTTGTTGAAGATTGCAAAGACTAGATTTGCTAGCTATTACCTCACCTTCAGGCGCCTTTTGAAGGTAAGAGAGTCATTTGCAGCCATGGTATCAAGTCCACACTGGCAAGTATTAAAGGACAAGGCAACAACATCAGTTGACAGGCAAGGTTTTGAACAGGTGGGGGAGACTGCTCTTGATCCTTTATTTTGGGCATGTGTGAGGGAAATTTTGAATTTCACCAAGCCCACTTATAGCATGATTCACTTTACATATACAAATAAACCAGTGATTGGGGAGGTGTATGAGCAGATAGACGGCATGTTGGGGCAAATAAAAGATGTTGTTAAGAAAAATGATCCCAACTTGTATTCAATGATTCACAACTATGTGTGTGCACGGTGGAATAAACTTGATGTTCCACTACATGCTTTGGCGTATATCCTTATGCCAAAATACTACTCTCCATCTTGGTTGGGACAACCTGCACCAGGGGGTGGGGTTAGGATCAAGCCTCATACAGATCTAGAGGTACAAGAGGGATATATGAAAGCATTAGACAAGTTGGTCCCTAACAGGGAGGACTATGCTAATCTGTGCCTTGAATTAGGCAGATACTTCAGTTTCACTGGTCTGTTTGGTTATTTGCATACAATGGAAGATAGAGACAGATTTAATGCTCTCACATGGTGGGATGCATATAGCGCCATGGGACTTTTGCCAAAATTGGCAAAAAAAAAATTCTCACAAGTTGTAAATACTTCTTCTGTAGAGAGGTGTTTGAGCACCTACAGCGTCATCCATAACGTGAGAAGAAACAAACTCAATGAAAACCAAGCCGAAATCTTAGTTTATGTGCACTACAAGTTGAGGTTGTTGAGTCATTATTGTGATCGGGCTTATGAAGATATATCATATAAAGTTTGGGACAACCACCCAGAGGATGATAATTTGGAGGACAACGCTATACATCTGGAAGAATTGGAAGAAAAACTTTTGACAGATGAGGATGAAGCAACAACAGCCATGCCACCGCCACACCCACCATCGAGTAGCAGTGCCAGTGCCAGTGTTCGAGTTCCAACTATTGTTCCTTTGTTGATGCAGCCTCCACCTACATCCTCACGTGGAGGGCATGTGCCTTCTAGTTATGGTCGTGGTACTATGCGGGAGGAGACTGCTAGAAGACCACCATTACCACGAACTACTAAAAAATTAGACATTTCTTGTGGGTGTGTCAAGGGGGCAGCCGCTAGACAATAGATAAAACAGATTTATAGTTTACTAGTCTTTTCTATTTTCTAGTAGTTTTTAACTTTTTATAATTGTTGAAACTTGACTCTTTCATATTTATTATGATAATTTTTGTAAACAATATATAACAATTTAAGTTCGAAGTTTGAAACTTTGAAGTTGGTAGTTATAAGTTTATAAGTCATTATGAATTATGAATATGATGTTTCATGAAAGTTGAAAGTTGTTTCATTTCGTTTCATTTTATAACATTTCATTTCATGTTAAATATTCTTTGTTGTAATGGTTACACTTAGCTTACAAGTACAATTATGGTGATCAACGAATCAATGATGATAAATTTTATATATTGAATTTTGAAAGCTTGAAACTTTAAGTTTGATGAATCATCAGACTAAAGAGTCAATATGTTGTATGTTTCTAACTTGTGGACGTGGTTGATGAAGATTATAACTTCTAGATGATTGATGTTATATGGTTCAATCTATTTTATGTTTTTTTATGTCTTATTCGTCATTCTACATGCTTTTGTTGACATATATGCATCAAAATATAAAAAATATATATATTATAAAAAAACGCTCCCCGAAACGCTCTCGAACCGGGAGCTTCTGAAAATGGCGCTCCCACTCTCGCTCCCCGTTTTCGCTCCCACTCCCAAGTAACCTTGGCCTAAACATCAGGAGGATAGTATTTTCCATAAATATATACTTCTAGTGGGCATCCACTTCAATTTCATCCATAAATTTCCTTGCCCTAATTGCTTGCCCAAGAGGGAAGCCCTAGTTCTCCTTCCTTCAACTTAAGGGTTTTCCATGAAGGTTTCATGAGACTTGGCATAGTTGGTATACATTGTAAGAAAGCTTTTCTCCTAGCCTTGACTTTTGGTTTCTCCAACACTCATCAAATTTATCAAACCCAAGGTCTCATGCCCTTATTTCTAGGTCTCCTTATAGAAAGAGAATTGATTCCTTGTGAAGCCTTTAACCTAAACTATGTCTTTCTTGAAGAGTTCATCCTGAGATCATTTCACACCTTAACCCTAGAATACCTATTATAAGTGATCTCTCTGCCATTAGGACTCCTCCCATTGGTGAAAATCCATAAAGGGTAGGGGGTTTTGGTTGTGGTGACAATGGGCCATGTTACCCATAGGAGAATTTTTCTCCTTGACATCTCTTCAGCCGACAACGAGCAACACCTGACAGCCACCAATGTAACCAATGTATTGTGCCATTTGATCTTCGCTCCCTGAATCAGTCATATGTCCCATCGCCCATCTATTGAGAGCATCTATTTGAAGGTGGGCACTCCAATCCTAAAGGTATGTTTTTCATTGTGCAATCCAGTTCTTATGCTTGTTTTTTCCTTGGGCATATTGGGCATGGATTATTAGGTGACTTGGAAGAGGGTTGTGACTCTAGACTTGTTCCCTCACCTTAAATGGGGGGTTAATCCTCAATCCTAGTCCCGTGGGATCTCCCCTATTGGCCTATGGCTTCAGGAAGAGTACTTGGGAAACCTTGATTTTGGTAGTGTGAACCTGTTTTCCCATTTCACATTTTTCACTCCCCTTCGCACATTACAAGACCTATTTCATCGCCTTCCCTCTATGGGTCCACATGACCACTACATCCACATGGCACTAGTACGCCCCCTCCCATTTTCCACATGTTTGCGTCAGGCCTATAATTATTACCCTGGAGGTTGATGTGGCTAAAAGAACGTTAAAAGCATATAATGGCCACAAGCAAGAAACAAAAGAAAAGAATATTATCAAATGCAAAATATGTTCAAGACATTAAAATAGAAAATCGGAAAAAGCTAAACATGAGCTCTACCTCCTATCATTATGGCCATCACCCTAGTTTCTAGGGCCCCATGAGTGCCCGCACATCATTAAGGAACCCATGCACGTCCTAACCCCTGGTGGGCGATGAATTGCCCTACCTTAAGGGGGTAATAGTTGTTGCATATCTCTCACAAAATGCTCTCATCTTCTGGAGCCCCGGGCAGTAATACAAAGAAAAATCAAGAAAAGGCAAAAGGAAAATGAATAAGGGTTGAAAAACAAAAGTCGTGCTAACTCATGTATCCATGATTTCTCCCTGCTACATCTACACACTTAAATATGTGGACATCCCTCATCATTACCATCATTGAATTCATGGCATTTCGATTTGAGACCCCTGTGTCCCAATCCATATTATCATTATTAACATGACCCCTATCAATTGAAGGATGTAACCTTGGACCTCTCTTTCCCCTTAGGGGTTGGGAGCACCTAATAGGGTTGTTTATTAACGACTCCTACCTAGGAAGGTAACTCTATTACAAGCTTAAAACCCCAAATTTGGAAGGGAAACCCATTATGAAGTCTCATTGTGCCCTTGATTAACAAGCTTGGTTGACTTAAATGCACTAATTCATTATTGTACATGATGGTGAGGAAGCACATTGGATCTTATATGTAATTGGCATGTGGATTCATCATGGGTTGGGAAACTTAAATGGGGCCCAAGCCCACCAAAAGATCATATTGACACTTCTAGGGGAAGCATTGAGAGCCATGGGACTCCATCATGTGTCAAAGCATCATTTCATGCCATGGGCACCTTCAACAGTTTGTTCATTGCCCCACATTTTTCGCGAGATGATGCACTTGGACCAGCATACCTCGGTCGACTTAGCATGACTATGGCAGCTAATACAAGGCCCAGAGGAGGTTTTTCTCACCTTTGAGACTTGGGAGGGCAAGCACCATCATTAGAACCCTAATTTGGAGTAGTGTACAAGGTTTTCTTTCATTAGGAGACCAATGAGACCAGTATTTGTACCCCAAACCCACTTTAGGGCCCCACATGGTGTATTGCATGGAGACTACGAGGTTATCCCCTTGTTTGACATTTATAGAACCCTATAACAACTTGGCACAAAGAGGACTCAACGTGGCCCTCCAACAGCCCTACATCAGCATGATGTCAGCATTTCAGCTAGCTCTTGGATGGCTAATTCATAACTTATCATAGCTACTTGGTCGGCTTGTGACCAAGGCCTTTATTTTGCACATTTTTATAATGTTAGGGGCTTTAGAATATATATTCGACCTCTAAGGTCTCACATAAATAGAACTTTCTCTAATTTCTAAGAGAGCATCATCATCACTTGGGATTTTCGGCCCTCTTAGGCAATTTCGCACTTTTTCTCTTGGATCTTTTGGAGGATCTTGGATGCACTATGATATTTGGAACTGAATTTATATCTTGTCTTGGAGCTACTTCTTGGATATGGATGGATATATTGCATGATTATCTTGTAAGTTCTTTTGTGGATGGAATCTTTCTCTTGAAAATGTCTAATGTAAGTAATTATTGCAACTACTGTAAATGCTATTGTGCCTTAATTTTTTTGAAGAAATTTTTGAAAGCTATTTGGTTGGCTCGTGCATATGTTACACATGATACAATATGCAATGAATGTTCCTAGTGATGAAATATCCATTTTCTTCATGAAACCCCATATTCTAATAGTAGGCAATTGTTGAAGGTTGGTAGCTAGGGCATCAACTTTTTACCTCCTTGAAGACAAATTTGGCTAATCTAACACATATAGGACTCCATAAACCCAAGGGAGAAGGCACTAGCCTAAGTCGTTTGATGATCAACCCTTCTCTTCTCCATCCTTTCTCCTCCTTAAATTTTTGCTCCATTTTCCTAGGGAAGCTAGCTAGGGCATCAAGAAAAATCTATTAGACAGTGAATTTTCAGATTTTGTTTGGTCAGTACTCTTCCTTGAGGTCTTGCCTTGAGGATCTGCAATTTTGGTGGATTTCTCATGGTTATCCATCCATAATTTTTGGTGCCCTAGAAGGGAAACCTAGCTTGTATTTACCTTCTTGAGGGTTGTATGAGCATTATATCCAGTGGAATAAATCATAAGAAACCCTTTCCTTCCCTTGCCTTAACCTAGGGAGTACCTTGGAAGTATTTCTTCCCACAATCATTCATAAAACCCTGGATCTACCACAAGTTCTTCTTAGGTATCTCAAAGGGAGCGAAGAGCCTTTGGCACCATTGCTCAAGAGGAAGCAGGTCTACCTTAGTCAAACATTTGAAGAGGTGATTCCTTTAATAACAATATAGATCCTCTTATGGCGACTCCATTGGAAGAACTAAGCCCTTGTTCTTCATTGAACCTCAAAGTCAATGCTTGTTGGGTGAAGACAACATCTCTCAAGGCATCTTTGGATTGACCCTAGTGAATCCTACATGATTGTTATGTGAAACCTAATAGGATGTCTTACCTTTGATAAAATCCCCGCCTTGGACATCACTAGCATACTTGGGTACCCAAACCATTTCACTTTATGCACAATACTTTATGTGCCCAAATCTGATGGTGATCCATCTTCTGCTATTGAACATGAGACAAGATTTGATACATATACCACAAAAGCTGATGTGGTTCATCATGTTGTGCTCATAATGTTGTTCATAAGGTGTTGAGAAATCAGGAGGCTTGTAGTTTAAATTAGATTTGTCTTTCCTTGATAGTTGCTTGTGAAATTTGTTGGCTTCTTATTAATTTAATTACGTTCTTCTTCATCAAACAATTATCAAAAGTAAAAACATGAAGATCACAATACACAAGAAACACAAGATATAGGCTCCCAGCCAAGGAAAAACCCCTCCAAGGGGAAATCCCAGAAAAAATATCTTCTTATAGAATCATATCAAAGTGAGATATCCAAGACCTATGAGCAACCTTCTAGATGCCAAGTCAAACCCTCCTTCTGCACAAAAAATCCATCAACAACAAGAGACCAATAACAAATCTTCAACAAGAGATAAGATAGGGAAGAACTTCCACAAACCTTTCGTCCATTTCAAACTTCGTCCCTCCTTCTGCGAAATTTCAAAACTAATCCAGCAAATTGTGTTTCCAAGTGAACTCAAATCATATTCTATTTATACTATCCATAGGGGTGTGAATAGACATGTCCTTTGGGACAGGGCCAACTTGACATCTAGAGGGGTTTTTTACCCAAAATACATAATTTAAATTTCCTTTTCCTTTTTCTTTACAATAGGTCCAAGTAGGACTTTGACTCTTTGACTCATCAAATCCTAGAAGCATGAAGAACATTCTTAACTAATAAAGTACTAATTCCTTGAACATGAAACCCATGCTTGAAAAATATTTTTTTCTTTTACATTTGTTTTCTTTTTACATAAAATATATAATGACATAAGTACAAAGATAATTATGAAGACCAAACCTAGTTACATTTCTAACACTCCCTCTTAACTAAGGAGGTATTCATAATTCCATAACCGGTACAAGGATACTTCTCAAATTGAAATATTCTCATAAGAAGAGTCGGATTGATAAGCCATCTTTAAGCATCAACAACATAACCAACATTGTCAAATAGAAACATAATAAGGCCTTAACTAATCAATCTCTAACTCTCCAAAAGATTAGGGCACAACGTTGGGAGGCATACATAGGGCACCACCATAGCCTTTAAAGGCACATACCCCATCCGAATGTTCAAAAGGTATGTCCTTCCAATAATATTCTTATCTTAAATTCCCAATCCTCAAAGAATATCAGTCCTCTTCGACCACTCTTATCTTGGATACCCTGTCAGATCCTCAAAGAGTGTTGGTCCACTGGACTACTTCTTATCTTGGATTCTCAATCCTCAAGGAGTACCAGTCCCAGATGCTTATACGATCTTCCATTCTCCCTCCCAGTGTGATACACTAGATGCATGGCGGTTATTTCTGGCCTAAGGCATGACACATATGGAGAATATGGTGTCCACCATCACTGCCTCTCAACCAGGGAAGACATCCTTACTCCTCAAAAAATGGAGGAGATTTCTTACTCCCTCTCAATCAAGGAGACATCACCACAATCATAGTTGGTCTCATACTTCATCAATGCATCAACTACTTTTTAATCCACGAAGTTCTTAGTCGTAGCTGCAAAGACTCTTATCTTGTAATACATCATATTTGAGCTTCGACGTTCTCTTCACATTTCATCTTCATGACACGGTTTCTTAACTCCTAGCACCATATTGTCATATCAAACTTTGAGCTTCTTGGATCCTGTCAATCATTAAACAACATTTTCATCAACTAGTTCATTTGTCTTCTACAAGGAGTCGAGCTTCCTCACATCTACTAGAACATGTCCTCTTCCCTCATAACAGATTTCCATCTTTTGCATGTACTTCTACAATGTCTTTCCAGGGAGCCAAATCATATCTCAAACAAATCATCAATATTGGACTTGCCAAATCATAATGGCCTTAAATCAAGGTGTCAAATTATGCTACTTGTTTCCTCTGAATTCAACCATTCCTTTGCATTTTTTATCTTCATATTGCAACAAGGCTTTGCTTCATGCTTTCAATCATCAATGTGTTTCTAAAATGAACTCATCAGCTAGAAGCTACAATATCATATCTATCAGGGTCCTTACAACTCCCTCTTTCCATCATGCTCATCATTATCAAGGAGTCATAACCAAGCACAAATCTTGCTTTACTTTGTTCTTCCATCCTTCTCATCTTTCTTCCACTATTTTTGATAGCCTTCATTATGTGCCTGCAATCATCAGCAAGTAAAACCAAGAAAAATATACAAATACAAGAGCATGATGTCAATTTTGTCAATCTAGGGTTTCTATGATTTCTCAAAAGGTATTTCTAGGGTTATAGTTACAAACCCTAGATACTTCTTGACCTGACCCTTATTAGGGTTTTTTCTTTTAGCGAAGAAACCTAGTCCTAGGGTTTTTGTCGTCAAGCCCTAGGTTTTATCTTAATCCAACTTTACTAGGATCTAACACAAACCCTAGGGTTTTATCTTTTCAAAACTAGGTTTTAATATCTAAGAACATTTAGCCCTGCAAACCATAAATACCATTTCCCAAGAGCTAGGGTTTCTTTAGAGGGAACAATTAGATAGGATTAGGGTTTTCTAGGTTAATCCTTTGCTTCTAATGTTAATTCAATCTAGGGTTCATAAACAAGTGTCTTCAAGACTTTATAAATTTTCAAGTCCTACAACCCCTAGATTCTTAAGATCTTTAAAAACATGTAAATGATCAACTGCAATACCCTAGAAAATTTTCAAACGCGATTCAACTAATCATTATCATAGGAATTGTACATACCTCTTAAGAGTTTACCTGTCCTCTTTTGCAGAGACCACCAACTTTATTTAAAATTACATCTTCTTAGCGCAGGGATAAACTAATCCATTTGTAGAGCTTTTAAAGCTTCAGTCTTCTATCCATCGATTATTTTCAAGCAATACATCATCTTCTTTCAAAGCTCAAGTCAACTTCATGGTGACTTTTATCTTCTTTGTATGTATAGAAAAGAAGTCTCTTGGCAGACTTTTCATATAACTTTGTTCATAATTTAGTTATATTAATCACTATCTAACTACGAATGTGTGTTCTACAAAAAAGATAGATGGGAGCTTCAAATTGTTGAACCTTAGTGTTATATTGTAATTTGATATCTCTACCACAAAGATGATGCCCTTGATGTCATGTTATACAGTTATAGAGTCAACACTATTGTTGATGCTCTAGAAGCGATCCTACATTGTGTAATGAAGTCACTATACAGGTCATTGTATGATACAATGCCAAATCACTTCTACAAGCTATATTTATTGTTGATGCCACTGACCATTGGAATATAGAGCGAGATCCCTATGTATGCTATGTCACTGCCACTGTAAATAAAATCTTTAATACAAGAATCAATTGTTACAAAGATCGAACCATAGAACAAAACGATGCCACTGTGTTATGGAGTTATTGAGCATATATGAGTCGTAGTTATGTCTTTGTATTAAGAAATGCCATATAATGCAAGCCTCTATGTTGGTATATTGAGATCGAACCATAGAGCATATTCAACAAGCTTTTCATAATGACCACACGGAGTTAAGAAAGTGAGCTACAAACTTGTGAGCCACCATAAAATATAGAATCCGAGCCAGCGAATCTCTAAAACCTTAAGCGATGACATAAAATTGTGTTGCGATGTTACTAGAGAATATATCATGCGATACAACGTGATATCTCCGGGAGCCACCTACATTGTACAGAGAATACGACCATTGAAATTTGCAAACCATATAACATCGTAATCTATTGGAACCATCAACACAAGCCCTTCACGAGCCACGTGTTAGATGCGATACCTAGATTGAGCGAGCCACCATGTAGGATTATTTCATATCCAACTCTGATACAGATCCACTGTAAATTTAATTGAGCTACTAAAATGAGATCTAATGTGATGGCCATTGTAAAAGTAATCCAAGCTTCTATCATATTAGTGTCTTTGTCCATACATCAATTGCAAGGAATAAGAATGTATACGAGCCATGGTGTAATGCTTACCACCACGGAAAAGATTGTGAGCCTTAAGAAATGTGACCCACTCAAAGAATTGGCAGCTTCACACAGATATTGTTTGTTGTGTGATGACACCACTGTGTGATATCAATATTGTGCGAGTCCTTGTGTAGATGCGAGCCACAATTAAGCGAACCACTATTTTTTTAATCCCCAAACCACTTCAGGACATGATAACAGTTAGTCTAGTCATAATATATGCGAGCTTTTGCTACTAAGAAGAGGGGTCTGAACCATCATTATAAGCCATTATATATTGCAAGTCAAGGTTGCTAGCCACAAAAGAATAGAGTAAGAATAAACTCAAGTTATACACAAGCCAAGCCATTATAGAATAACAATCAAACCATATAAATAGACCTTCGCATCAAAACTGAGATCAGGGTTTCTATCACAAAGGTAGTTCAATTTATATGCCCATGATCTTCGTCCAATCCACATTAATTCATCAATATTAGCCACAGAAAATTGTCCTGTAAAAAGAGAGATTCTTCAAGGATTTTGATCCAAAATCCAATGGAATGTGATCTTCAAACCTCCAACTTCAGACCTCCTTAGATTTGATACCATGTTGAAAAATCAGGAAGCTTATAGTTTAAAATAGATTTCTCTTTCTTTACTGCTTGTGAAATTTGTCGAATTCTTATTAATTTAATTATTTTCTTCTTCATCAAACAATTATCAAACGTAAAAACATGAAGATCACAATACACAAGAAACACAAGATATAGGCTCCAAGCCAGGGAAAAACCCCTCCAAGAGGAAAACCCAGAAAATTTGTCTTCTTATAGAATCATATCAAAGTGAGATATCCAAGACCTATGACCAACCTTCTAGATGCCAATTCAAACCCTCCTTCTGCACAGCAAATCCACCAACAGAAAGAGACCAAAAATAAATCTTCAACAAGAAATAAGATATGGAAGAACTTCCACAAACCCTTCATAAAATATACAATGACATAAGTACAAATATAATTATGAAGACAGAACCTAGTTATGTTTTCTAACACTCCCTCTTAACTAGGGAGGTATTCATAATTCCATAATCGATACAAGGATACTTCTCAAATTGAAATATTCTCATAAGAAGATATAGAAAAACTTCCACAAACCCTTCATCCATTTCAAACTTTGTCCCTCCTACAAAATTTTAGAACGAATCCAGCGAATTGTGTGTTTCCAAATGAACTCAAATCATCTTCTATTTATATTGTCCAGAGGGGTGCAAATATACATGTCTTTTGGGGAACAACTTGGAATCTAGAGGGGTTTTTAACCCATAATACATATTTAAAAATCCCTTTTTCTTTATAATAGGTCCACGTAGGACTTTGACTCTTTGACTCATCAAATCCTAGAAGCATGAAGAACATGTTTGACTAATAAAGTAATAATTTCTTGAGCATGAAACCTATGGTTGAAAAATATTTTTTTCTTTTTCTTCTTTTTTTCTTTCTACATAAAATATACAACGATAGAAGTACAAAGATAATTACCTAGTTACATTTTCTAACATAAGGTTCCTTCAAGGTCATGACTCATGATTGTATACTTGCAAGCCTAGGAGCATTTCAGCAATTGAAGCATTCTTTGATAACTTTCTGGAGCATTATCAAACTAAGGACCAGGATTTCCCAACATTAGATATTGATCTTCAAAAGGAAGCCTTCATTGAACATAAGGAGGATCATGAGGAAGAAGAGGATCCCTTTCTAAATCATCAAGATGAGAAAATTGATGAAGACATTAAGGAAGAACTTGAAATTTTGAATGGAAGCAAGATAAGGAGTTTGATGAAGAAGGTTCTATAGAAAGTAAAATTGAAGATAGCCCCATATTTTTCAAGGATCTTATCTCTGACATTGTACATATCAAAGACCTTGAGAAAGACAACCCCATTAACCCCTTGGACATTAGTGATTTATTGCATATTGAAGAAGGGAAGTGGGAGATCACGGGCCATCATTTTGAAAAAGATCCTATATATGACATCGATGAAGAAGGGGAATTTGTGGAAAGTTAAGTTGAGGCTAGCCCTATTTCTGTCAAGGATATTATTCTGAATGATATGCCTTTTGAGCCACTAGAACAGCAAGGTGATCCCATGGCTCCTTTGAGAATTGACATTGAAGACTACTTGCATGTTGTAGAAAGGAAATGGGAGATTATTAGCTACCACTTTGACAAAGTCCCCATTTATGACGTTGATGATGAACTTGATAAGGATCTTGATTTGCCTTGTATTCCATGTCATCAAGAAACATTGATCACTTTGCATCTATCCTTGGGCCTTAGTATTAAAAATGATGAACACATGGTGGTCTCCCCTTTTAAACATGGTCCTTACAATAGGCAACCTGGTTGGGGTAATTCCCTTGTCTTCCTTATTTTCCCTCCTATCCTTCTCAGCCAGAGCATCAGGATATAAAAGGGAACTTCATGAATAAGAGAACCTTTGAGAAAATGTAATGGGGTTTGATCATTGATTTCTCCATATTCTTGATTAAAGGAAAGACCCGATGATGCAAGCCCAACTCATGTTCCCCTCCTTTGTCCAATGTTCCTTTACATGATTCATAGTTGTTTTATTTTCCCACTTACCGCCCTTGTGACCTTACATATGAGTGTCGTGATTGTCATGTTTTCTTTCAAATGTATATCATAAGCAATCATACAGATAGGAAATATGATCTTGATACAATGATGTGTTGGTTACATTGGCTATATGATTAGACTTAGAATTTGCATATTTTAGCATGCATGTTAGAATAGGATGCATTGCATATTAATTTTGCATAGCTAATATCGTCATATCATGTTCTCATGCTAGAATAGATGCATTTAGATTAAATGTGCATTTTAGAATAGATTTTATTTTCTGTATGGTTTTGTTATTTAATGAAAACATGGGTGATGAAAGTACACCCAGGACACATGCTTTCAACATTGTTTGTGATGTGAAAGATACAGGTCTACAGTCCCATGTTGATTTTTGGTAGCATCAGAGGTGCTCTAAGTCTTAAAATTTGTGGAGAGGCTTAGGCACTGGTATTCCAAAGAACCTAGAAACCGTTAGTGAAAATTCCACTCGGAATATGTTTTATTGTAAAAATTAATTATTTTAATGGGGACCCTAAGTCTAAGCTAAGGGAAATTAAATAATTAAAGGGTATTAATAAAATAGAGTGAGAATGATCTAGAAAAAGCAAAGATCAAGTCAAGTTATAATCTTGGCCGTTGATTAGAGATCTAATCTCGATTGTTGATGTCTCAATGAGAAGATTATAAAAGAAGGCTTGAGTGAATCAAGTGATCGAATTCTTCTGACGGAGTAGTGCTCAAATGAAGATCAGATCTAAGTGATTCCAGCGCAGTAAGGGGAAGTAGAGATAGTTATTGGTCGAAGGATCTTCTCCGGGACCAAGAATACTAAGCAAAGAGGCAGCAAAACCAGCAGAGGAAGTAGTGCAACCTCTAGAGGGTGTGATGCAGCCCCCAAAAGGGGTGATGCAGGCCCACGCAGAGGAAGTGCAGTGTTTTCGAGAGAGAGTCCGAGATTTGCTGGGAGATCGGGGTTCTGAAACGAGAGGGTTGGAACCTGACTTTCAGAGGAGCATATCAATCCAAGAGAGGAGGTGACGCAATCCATAGAGGTCCCCACGTAGGCCTACGCAGCTACTATGCAGAGGGTGTTGGGGTTTCACCAGTTCGGCTACCGGATCAGCCGAGACTTGCAGTGTGAGGTAAAACTCGTGATGATTTGTCAATCGTGATTTCTCTATATTGGATATCCAGCAAGACATCCAAAGATTGTATTCAAAAACTGTAGCTTCATAATACAAACCCTCAGATCTAATGCACCAGTTTTCCTGCAATGGGTTTTTCTGGGGACTTAGTCCAAAATAAAGGTGTCCTATGTGTGATTTTTTCTGTGCTCAGTTTCCTTCTTTCAAAACCATAAAGTATTAAGTATAGGCTACTTTAGTAATTTAATGCAATAATTCATGAAGAAATCTGAATTAATTCTGTAATGTAATTTACAAAATAGGAGTAGTAAATTCAGCTAGTTGCACTAGGATTCCTGAGATTGTTAGATATAGGAATTTTCACATGGTATCAAAGCATTTGATGTGAAACAGGAAGAGCAGATCTGAGCACTAAAGTGAAGGCCGAATTTTTGCAGCAACAGCAAATCGAATCCCCAGAGGGATTGCGCAGTTCTAGCCAGGAGGGCTAAATCTTCGAGATTGTCTCTCTGTGAGTGAGTCGACAGAGAGGTAAGAATTCCAGATCGAGATCTTGCTGAGGTATAGGGAGCAGCGCAAAGCCTTCATGCAGAGCCAGAGGGACGTAGTTTTTCTACAAGCAGTTGCTGGGCAGAGAAGTGTCAGAAGAAGAAGAAGAGCACATAGCAGGGAATTCTTCCTCAGTGAGTTCCTTTGCCAAGGAATTCAGCGTTTCTCAGTTATTAGGCAGCTGATGAGCATCAGACTTACCAGCTCCATCAACATGTGCGTAAGCTAGCTTAGAATCTATGCAGTAGGGAGAAAGAGGAAGCAATTCAACAGTTTTCCACTGAGATGGCATCTCATGGTCTTAGAGATATGGATCGATTGGAGGGATCCACCAACTACGTAATCTGGAAGGAAAGGATCAAATTCTTTTTGGATGAATATGATCTCAAGACGTTCGTGGACAACGTGGTTGTTGTGCCTAAAAATATGGATCAGAACAAAAATTACAAGTCCAATATGGCAAAGGCCAAGAAACTTATCCTTGATGGTATCAAGGATCATATTGTCTCACATATAGCTGGCAAGAACACGGCCAAGGAGATATGGGAGGCCTTGGCCTTACTATATGAAGGAACTTACAAGCAACGAAACAAGTACTTGGAGCAAAAGCTCTGAATGATCCGGATGCAAAAGGGGGAGCACATTAATGCATTCTTAACGAGACTTTAGGAGATTCGAGACTAGCTGGTAGTCGTGGGATCCACCCCAACTTCTACAACTATGGTGAAGTTGGCCCTTAACGCAGTCACCAAGGAGTGGCAAGTTTTTTCCAAAGTATCTTAGGCAAGGCAACGCTTCCTAGTTGGGAGCAGATGTGGGCAACAATTTAGGAGGAGGAGCTGAGAAGAGATCTGTACAAGTGCAAGCTTGACGGAAGTAGTGGGAGAAAATCAAAGAATCCAGAGGAGGAGGAGAATGCAGCCCTCGCATCTAAGGGGCAGCAAGGGAAACAAAAACAAAAGAGAGATGTTTCGAAGGTGAAATGCTTCAAATGTGGTGAGATGGGCCACTTTGCATCACACTGTCCTTTGAAGGAAAAGGACAAGGATGAGAATCATGATCCAAAGGTTGCAGCCGCAAAGATCGAGCAGGATGAGTTTGCCATGAGTGTCCATGCTTCTCCAAGAGAGAAATGGGGCGACATAGAATTGTAGTTCATCTTGAACTTTAGTTGGGCAGGATCCTTGAGGAGCCCACCTCTTGGACCACAACCTTGCTACAGGTGCCCATGATCAACAATAGCGAGATGGAGGAGTTTTTAGTGGGAGTCGAGGAGTGATGGAGCAACAGTTGCAATAGATAGTAGAGCAGCAGTAGCGTAGTGCAGAGAAGTAGCAGCGTAGTGCAGAGCAACAGCAGTAGCAGCGTAGTGCTTCAGAGGGACAACGCAATAGCTATCAGCAGTCAGAGTCTTCATCACCACGGTGCATCCACTGAACGCTTGTTTATTTTTTGGGTGGTTTTGAGTTACTTCTCTCAGCAACTAAATTGCAAGGGACAACACAGTAGCTATCAGCAGTCATAGCCTTTCAGCACCAAGGTGCTTCCACTGAACGCTTGTTCAGTTTTTGGGTGGTTTTCAGTTGCTTCTCTCAGCAGCTGAATTGCAGTGCAAATGCAATGTTAGCATTGGCAGTGCTAGCAGCATAGCAGATGCAGCACTTGAGAGGGAGTTGTAGTACAGATGGAGCAGTGGCAGTGGCAGTGTCATGGGCAGGAGTACATTTGCAGCAACAGCGCAGTGGTTGGTGGACAACTTGTCAGACATCAGCAGTGCAGAGGATGCTTCAAGTTCAGAGCAGTATGCAACAGACATGGTGTTAGAGCACTTTCCTCGCTAAGAGGGAGGGTTGATTTTTTGTAGCATTGGAAGTGCTCTAAGTCTCAAAATTTGTGGAGAAGCTTAGGTACTGGTATTTCAAAAAACCCAGAAACCGTTTATGAAAATTCCACTCGAAATATGTTCTATTGTAAAAACTAATTATTTTAATGTGGACCCTAAGTCTAAACTTAGGGAAATTAAATAATTGAAGGGTATTAATAAAATAGAGTGAGAATGATCTAGAAAAAGCGAAGATCAAGTCAAATTATAATCTTAGTCGTTGATTAGAGATCTAATCTCAGTTGTTGATGTCTCAACGAGAAGGCTATAAAGTAAGGCTTGAGGGCCATTTGGACAGACACACCAAGTGAATCAAGTGATTGAATTCTTCTGACGGAGCAAGTGCTCGGACAAAGATCAGATCTAAGTGATTCCAGCATAGTGAGGGGCAGAGACAGTTATTGGTCGGAGGATCTTTTCTGAGAGCAAGAATACTTAGCAGAGAGGCAGCAGAACCAAGAGAGGAAGCAGCACAACCTCCAGAGGGTGTGACGCAGCACCCAAAAGGGGTGACGCAGGCCCACGCAGAGGCAGCGCAGTGTTTTCGAGAGATAGTCTGAGATTTGCTAGGAGATCGGGTTTCTGAGCCGAGAGGGCTAGAACTCGACTTTCCGAGGAGCATATCAATCCGAGAGAGGAGGTGTCGCAGTCCACAGAGGTCCCCATCCAGGTCTACGCAGCTACTGCGCAGAGGCAACGCAGAGTGTGTTGGGGTTTCGCCAATTCAGCTACCGGATCAATCGGGACTTGCAGTGTGAGGCAAACTCACAATTTTTTTGTCTATTGTGATTTCTCTTTACTGGATAGCCAGCAAGGCATTCAGAGATTGTATTCATAAACTGCTGCCTAATAATATCAAACCCTTAGATCTGTTGCATCGGTTTTCCCGCATTGGGTTTTTCTGAGGACTTAGTCCAAAATAAGGTGTCTTATGTGTGATTTGTTCTTTGTTCATTTTCCTTGTTTCAGAATCATAAAGTATTAAGTGTAGGTTGCTTCAGTAATTTACTCAATAATTCATGAAGAAATATGAATTAATTATGTAATGTAATTTACAAAATAGTAGTAAATTCAGTTGGTTGCAGTAGGATTCTTAAGATTGTTAGATCTAGGAATTTCCACGTGAGAGGATTATTTGGGTTTCTCATGACCTCCTTGGTTTGAGTACAATGACCATGCACTCTACGGATATTTCATGTCCTGGACAAGGACAAATGTTACCCACCAAAAGAGTGAAGTGGGTGACCCCAATGAAGAATTTTTCTCCTTGACATCTCTTTAGCTGAAGCTGACCCACGACGGTAGCCAATGTAGGCGATGTATTGTGCCATTTGATCTTCGCTCCCTAAACTAGTCATATGTCCCCTTGCCCATTTGTCGAGAGCATATGTTTGAAGGTGGGCAATCCAGTCCCAAAGGTATGTTTTTCATTGTGCCATTGGGTGCTATGCTTGTTTTTCCTTGGGCATCTTCGGCATGGATTATTGGGTGACTTAGAAGAAGGAAGGGTTTTGACCATAGTTTTGTTCCCTCACCTTAAATGGGAGGTTAATCCTCAATCCTAGTCCCATGGGATCTCCCATATTGGCCTCTACCTTTAGAAAGGGCACTACTTCGAAAACCTCGAGTTTGGTAGCATGGTCTTGTTTTCCTATTCCAGATTTTTCACTCTCCTCCACACATTACAAGCCCTATTTCATCATTTTCCCTCTCTAGGTCCACATGACCATTGGGTCCACAAGGCACTGGTACACCTCCTTCCCCTTGTCCACATGTCACAGATTAGGGCCTAGAATTGTTTCCCCGTGGGAGAGTTGATGGAGCTAAAAAAACGTTAAAACCATATCTGTAGCCTAGCCAGAAACAAAAGAAAAGAATATTATAAAATGAAAAAGATGGTTAGGACATTAAAATAACATGTGAGCAAAATCCAAACATGAGCTCTACCCCTTATCATTATGGCCATCACCCTGGTTCCTATGGCCCCATGAGTGCCCACACTAGTGATTTCTATAGCATCGGAAAGTGTCTAAGTCTCATTTTTGGTAGAGAGGTTTAGACATCAATTATCCAGAGAACCCAGAAATCGTTTGTGGAAATTCCACTCGAATATGACTTTATTAAAATAATTAATTATTTTAATGTAGACCCTAAGTATAAACTTCGAGAAATTAGATAATTAAAGGGTATTAATAGAGCAGAGTGTGAATCTTCTAGAAGACGAAGATCAAGTCATCTTTTAATCTGAGCCATTGATTAAAGATATAATCTTGGTCGTTGATTCATCAGCGAGAAGACTATAAGAAGAGACTTGAGGGCCATTTGGAAATTAAGCCGGGGACACTCTCAGTACCCGAAGGAAATCAATTCTGAAGCAAGAGAATTCGATTTCAGTGGGTGAGTTTGTAGAGGCTAAGTTGCAGAAGCAGAAGGAGGAGGGAGGATTCAGTTATCAGGAAGCAAAAGTCAGGAGGTTGAAGGAAAGGGTGAGTTGATCAGCAGCAAGAGCTCCTTCACACAGAACCACGCAATCCAGAGAGGGACTGCGCAGAGCATTCACGTTGGATAACGCAGAGGGTGAAGGAGGTCACCCCGAGGGTCAGAAATTCGTCTGAAAGGTCTAGAAAATTAAGCCAGGTGTTTGCTAATTTTTCTCTGCTCATCAGACTCCTGTAAATGTACTTTCCATTTCTGAAGATGAATATAAAACCCTCATCTGCTGCACTGGTTTTGCCACATTGGATTTTTCCAGGGACAATTGTCCAAAAACATTTGTGTTCATGTGGTTATTTCCATTATGCTACTAGTGTAAATTATCTTTCTCTTCTTATGCTCTTAACGATAGTGAAGACCTGCAAATGTGTTTATTTCAGAATTTACTGAAGCATCTGTACATAACTTATCTCATAAGTAGGATAAATAAACCAAGTATTGCAGAAATATTTTCCTCTTGAAAATTTCACATGGTATCAGAGAAAAGGGCTAAAAACAAGAAGGGAGGATCTGCCATGGACCAGAGGAAGGGTTCACGCAGTCCTCCAGAGCACGCAGAAATGGAGAGAGAACATGACATGAAGGTGCTGGCATTCAGAATAGAGGAGGATCTTGCCTGTGTGTCACGCACAGCTCCTCCAAGTGTTTGGTACATTGACAGTGGAGCATCTGTTCATATGACGGGGGTTCGATAATGTTTCTCGAGCTATCAAGAAGAACAGATGAATTTCCAAATAACTATGGGAAATAAGGCAAAATTTACCCCCATCGAGAGAGGTACCATAACATTTCAGACTGAGGATGGCAACAAGATTCTAGCCACGAACGTTCTGCATGTACCAGGGTTGGGGATGAATTTACTCTCAGTGTCTCAACTTCAGAACAAGGGCTATGACGTATACTTTATTCAAGATAAGGTGTATGTCAAACACCCTAATTGGAGCAAAAAGGCACAAATCGGAGTAAGGAGTCACAAGCTGTATAAGCTCTAGCTTGAATCTCCGATGGCCCTGATCGGCAGTACAGACGACAGAGATCTGAATGAATTATGGTACAGAAGGATGGGGCATCTACATCATGGAGCCTTGGGGATTCTCAAAAATACTGTCATAGGGGCTCCTGAACTCAGCACAAAGAAAGACGAAGTTTGCAGGGGATGCGTACTAGGGAAGTACACTAAGGCAACATTTCCAAGAAGCAGCAGCAGAGCCAAAGGTACATTAGAGTTAATACACTGACATTTTTGGTCTGATGTCCACAACAGCTCTCAGTGGGGCAAAGTATTTTGCCACCTTCATTGATGATTATTCCAGGAAAACTTGGATCTGTTTTCTGAAGACCAAAGACGAAGTCTTTAATCAGTTTAAAGATTTCAAAGCATTGGTGGAGAAATCTACGGGAAGAAGATCAAGAAGTTACGGTCAGATAACGGTGGAGAATATATTGATAAAGACTTCACAAATTTCTGTCCACAGGAAGGCATTAAGAGAGAATGGACAGCTCCATACAATCCAGAGCAAAATGGAGTTGTAGAAAGGAAGAATTGGACCATAATAGAAGCTGCAAGGGCAATGTTGTACGACCAGGAGATGCCCAAATTCTTATGGGCAGAGGCCTACAACACAGCAGTTTATATTCAGAACAGAGTTCCCAATACAACTTTGGGGAAGGTTACTCTCGAGAGTGTGTACACAAGCAGCAAGCCAAAAGTGAGCCACATCAGGATATTCGGCAATATACCATACTACCACGTTCGATGTGAAAAATCCTAGATCTGGATTCCTACTGCAACAAATATGAATTACTTATCCTGTTATTTGGTAATTATTTCATTACATTGAAATACCAAATTAATTACTGCAGCAATCTACAAAAATAATACTATGGAATAAATCTAAGTGCTGAAACAATCTGAACAAAACAACCACATTGACATAGTTATTTTTGGACTAAGTCCCCAGAAAAACCCAACTTGGGAAAACCGGTGCAGTAAATCTGAGGGTTTGTATTATTAAGCAGTGGAATCTTGAATACAACTAGGGTGCCAACATCCAGCAAACCCTTTAGAGAAATCTAGACAACAAAAATGACTATGAGATATACCTCACTCAGCAAGTCTTCAACTGATCAAAATAACGCTGATGAAGCCCTCACTGCCTCTGTGTGATTGCTTACGCTGGATCTGCGTAAGCCTACGTAGGCAAGCTAGAGGGACTGCGTCACCCCTTCGTGTAGCTAATATGGCTGATCTGAAGCTGGATCTTGACCCCCCTGGCTCAAAACCATAGTATTAAAAACCGGTCGGTTTGAACCGGTAACCAGTCAAACCAACCAGTCAGGAGCCTAGCCAATCCAAACCGGTCAAAAAACCTAGTCAGGCACCCCATTTCTCCTTTTTTTCCGATCAAACCAGTCTAACCAGCCGGTTTATCAATAAACCGACCGATTAGCTGCCACAGCCACAAAAAGGACCTACAGAGGTTGATTTGGCCAATAATGTGTGGTTTTGGAGGGAAAAGGGGGGTTTTTGCCCTCCAAAAACACCCTCCCCAATCCTTTAAAGGCAAGGGTACCCTCTCATTTGTCTCACACATCTCATTTTGAGCTTTTGTGAGTTTGATTGAGAGCTTAGAGAGTTGAGTTTTTGTTGGAGTAGTGGAACAACATAAAGTTTGAGCTAAGTAGTAGCCATCATGCCTCCAAAAGGCAAGGATACTGCATGGGCTCATTGTGATATGATTGATGGCAAAATGATTTGCAAATATTGCCAAAAATCTATTGCAGGAGGGGGTATTTACAGGTTCCAGCAACACTTGGCTGGGATAGGAGGCCATGTAAAGCCATGTGGAGCACCAAATGAAGTAATAGGGCATATTAGGGCAGAATACCTTCAAAAGTTTGAAACTCAAGTCACTGAACCAATAGAGAAGTTTGTGACTGGAGCACTTGCAAAGTTTGGCAGTCGAGGGTCGGGAGACTGGAGTCTGAGGCATCCTCAGACTCTGATCCAGATGATGTCTATGTAGCAGCCGATGTTGATCCTGTGTCTAGTAGCGGTGATGAATTTGATGATTGATCATCATTCATGTGTAGTCTTGTATTAGGCGAATGCCCTCATAGCTTGTAGCATTGTTTTTGGACTTTATGAGCCATTTGGAGCCTCATTGCTTATGTATTTTTCGATGATATGTATTTCAATCAGTTCCATTTTGATATATTCACCTTTGCATGGTATATAAATGAGAAAACTTTGCATATTTTGTCTCTATTGGCTTGGAATCATGGTTGCAAATCTTAAAAATAGTTTTTTTTAATTAAAAAATAATTATTTAATGTATTTTTTTTAAAACTGGTTCATTGAGATCTGACCGCTACCGGTTAGACCGGTTCCAGTTCGAAACCCGGTTCATTAGGTCCACCGGTCCAGTCACCGGTTCCGGTTTTAATAACTATGCTTAGAACCCCAGCCTCTATCTTTCTTCGGACTGACTCCAAGAGACACTGTGATGGCTCTGCATGATTCTCTGCAGTAACTGTGTCACCCTAGCGAGAAATTGTGTTGTCTCTCTCCTGCATTGATTCTGCCTCTATGTATTCTTGGCCCTCCTGACCAATCTCTGCTTCTGCCCCTCTCCGGATCTGATCACTGAATCAAATCAATTGGCAAACCCAACCCTAGTGATTTGTTCTTGATCAAAAGCTATGTCTCCTCACACAAATTCGAAAATGCTCAATGGCTCAAGTGTCAAGTGCATTTTCCATAGGCCCATCACCCTCCTTATAATCTTCCATTGACTCTTCAACGGTCCAGATTAAAACATAATCAAGGGCTAAGATTAACTTGGAAGTGATCCATGACTTTATCTAGAAGATTCACACTTGATTTAATTAATACACTTTAATTAATCAAATTCCCTAAGTTTAGACTTAGGAAAACATTAAAAAATGATTAATTAATTTAATTAAATCATCTCTAAGTGGCATTTTCCAGAACCATTTATGGGTTTTATGGAATACATGTGTCTTAGCCTATATAAAAATTTACCAAGCTAGAGCACATCCGATGCTACCATAAATCAACACTCCCTCTTAGCGAGGAAAGTGCTCTAGAAAAACACCTCAATTTGTTGTTGATCTGACTTCTGGAACATCTCTACTGTGTTGTTGATGCTACTCACCAACACTGCACAAAAAATGTTGCAACTGTACTGTTGCTGACTCTGCATGCTATTGTCAACTGCCACTGTACTGCAACTCCCTCTAAATTCTGCAACCATGCTGTTGCACTACGTGAGCACTCCTCTGCACTGCGTGAGCACCACTCTGTACTACGCTGCCTCTCTTTGCTCTGCGCTGTTGCTGCTCATCTGCTGTTGTTGCTGCTCATCTCTACTGTTGTTGCACTGCTGTTGTTGTTGCTAATTGCAACAGAGAAACATCTGAAATTGGACAAGTAAATCTGCAACTGAAATATAAGACTGACTGTTGCTAGTTTCTGCACTAGCTCTCTAAAAATACTGCGTTGTTGCTGCTTCTGCACTGCGTGAGCACTGCTCTGCACCAATGTGCACTGCGTTGTTGCTGCGCAGCTGCTGCTGCTGTTGCCTGTTCTCAGCGCTGATCAGGCTCTAGTACTGCTAGCCATTGCATCATCTCATCTTCTTCTGCTGTTGTTGTCCATCCTGCTACTGTCTTTAGGCTGTCGTAACTCACATGTGATCCAAGAGTTTCGGAAATACTCAAGGATCCCGTCTCCTTGTAGATTCTGGATCTACAAATCCAAATCAGCCCACTTATCTCCTTTTGGAATCTGAGCTAACATAGCACAATCTTTCTCTGCCTCAATCTTGGCAACTCCTACATGTGGATCTTCCTTCTCCTCTTTATCATTTTTCTTAAGAGGACATTGTGTGGCATAATGCCCCATTTCTCCACACCGGAAGCACTTGATCTTGGATAGATCTTTCTTCTTCTACTTCTATTGCCCTTTTGATGCAAGGGCAGTGTTATCTTCTTCCTCCTTCTTGACCTTTGAACTGCTACTGCCATCCTCCAAGTGGATTTTTAGGAGATCTCTCCTCAACTCCTCTTGCTGCAATGCTACCCACATTGCTTACCATCCTGGAAGCCTTTCTCTACCCAATATTTTCGGACAAAAACTTGATAATCTTTGGAAACAGAGTTCAGCGTGAGCCTTACTAGCTCTGAGTCTTTAGGAGCTAATCCTACTACAGACAGTTGATCTCAGTTCTCCTGAATCCGAGACAAGGAGGAGTTAAAATGCTCTCCCTTCTTCATCTTGATATTTCGCATCTTCTCTTCAAGGTACATCTTTCGCTGCTCGGAAGATCCTTGGTACAGCTTTTCTAGCCCTACCCACATTTCTCTAGCAGTGTTTTTGGCTGCTATGTGAGGTACAATGTGATCCTTCACTCCATATAGGATCAATTTCTTGTCTCTAGCCATATTCTTCTTGAACTGCCTCAAGTGTGTTGCATCATGAGGTTCTACAACTGCGCTGTCTATGAGGGTTTTCAGATCGTGTTCATCAAGGAGAAATTCTATCCTTGATTTCCAGATAACATAGTTGGAGGCACCCTCCAATCTATCTTGGTCACACAGTCTGTTGCTGGCCATCTCCTCAACTGTCGATACCTTGCTCTAACCGTCTGCTCAGCTTTGACTTACGCACTCCTTGTGGAGTAAGTCACTTCTTCTGCTGCTGCACGGGAAAAAAACTGAGTTTCTTTGAGTAAGAAACCCTCTGAGATCAAGAAATCCCCAACTGTGTTTTTCAGAATTTTCTGACGCTTATGCACCAGCTCTTACTACTGTGCAGTAACTGCGTCCTTCAACTACGCTGATCTGCTACGCTGCCTCTTCTACAACTGAAAAAACTTACCCCTCTGTCAACTCTCTCAGAGGGAGCCTTTTCTGCACTGGAATGCCCTCCTGGCCTGGACAGCGTAATTTTCTGGGAGGGTCTATTGTTGCTTACGCAAATCCCAGACTCTACAGCGCTGATCTGCTGGTTCTTTTTGTTTCTCCTGCACTTCAGCTTAAATATGCTCTGATACCATGTGAAAAATCCTAGATCTGAATTCCTACTGCAACAAATCTGAATTACTTCTCCTATTATTTGGTAATTATTTCATTACATTGAAATACCTAAGTAATTACTAAAGCAGTCTACACAAATAGTACTGCGGAATAAATCTAAGTGCTGAAACAATCTGAACAAAACTCAATGAAAAACAACCACATTGACATAGTTATTTTTAGACTAAGTCCCCGGAAAAACCCAACTTGGGAAAACCAGTGCAGCAGATCTGAGGGTTTGTATTATTAAGAAGCAGAATCTTGAATACAACTAGGGTGCCAACATCCGACAAACCCTTTAGAGAAATCTAGACAGCAAAAATGACTGTGAGATATACCTCACTCACCAAGTCTCTGGCTGATCAAAACAGCGTTGATGAAGCCCTCACTGCCTCTGCGTGATTTCTTACGCTGGATCTGCGTAAGCCAGCGTAGGCAAGCTAGAGGGACTGCGTCACCCCTTCCTGTAGTTGATCTGGTTGAACTGAAGCTAGATCTTGACCCTCCTGGCTCAGAACCCCAGCCTCTATCTTTCTCTGGACTGACTCCAAGAGACATTGCACTGGCTCTCCGTGATTCTCTGCAGTAACTGCATCACCCTAGCTAGAAACTGTGTTGTCTCTCTCCTGCGTTGATGCTGCCTCTCTCTGAAATGTATTCTTGGCCCTCCTAACCAATCTCTATTTATTCCCCTCTTCAGATCTGATCATTGAATCAAATCACTTGGCAAACCCAACCCTAGTGATTTGTTCTTGATCAAAAGCTGTGTCTCCTCACACAAATTTGAAAATGCTCAATGGCTCAAGTGTCAAGTGTATTTTCCATAGGCCCCTCACCCTCCTTCTTATAATCTTCCATTGACTCTTCAACGGTCCAGATTAAAACATAATCAAGGGCTAAGATTAACTTGGAGGTGATCCATGACTTTATCTAGAAGATTTACACTTGATTTAATTAATCAAATTCCCTAAGTTTAGACTTAGGAAAACATTAAAAAATGATTAATTAATTTAATTAAATCATCTCTAAGTGAAATTTTCCATAACCATTTCTGGGTTTTATGGAATACATGTGTCTTAGCCTATATACAAAATTACAAGGCTAGAGCACATCCGATGCTATCATAAATCAACATTCCAGAGGAAAAGAGGAAGAAGCTGGATCAAACTACAAAAAAGGATTTTCTGATGGGCTGTAGCGAGAATGAAAAGGCATACCACATCTATATTTCAGAGAGCTAGAAATTCATGGTAAGAAGGGATGTAAAATTCCTGGAGGAGAGAGCCTTTAGGAAAACTCAAGAGATGGCCATAGATACGCAGATTGAGGAAGATCCACTGGTACAGCCTCAACGACCTATGGAGGAGAGGTTCAGTGCCTCTCCAAGGTACAATATTTTTGAGAGAAGCTCCTCTGACAAAGATTAGGAGGAAGAATAGGTAAGACCGCCCACCATTGATGGGAGGCTGAGCAGAGAACTCCAATAGATTCTTAGGGATGCAGAAGGATTTGTTGGAGCCCCTAGAGAAGGAAAGAGGATAAGGAAACAACTTGACAGATATCAGGCATTGGTAGCTCAGGTTGGAAAGCCCTCTAGCTTTCGGGAGGCAGCTCAACATCAGATGTGGGTGGATGCCATGGTGGAGGAATATAGCTTCATCATGACAAATGATGTCTAGGAAGTAGTCCCTAGACCACAGGACAGATCTGTTGTAGGATCCAGATGGATCTACAAGATCAAATATGCTGCAGATGGCAGCATAGAGAAATTCAAGGCAAGATTTGTAGCAAAGAGGTATGCCCAGAAGGAAGGCATTGACTATGAAGAAACTTTTTCTCCAATAGCGCGATACACTTCCATCAAATCCATCATCTCTCTAGCAGTGCAAATGGGATGGGAGATTCACCAGATGGATGGCAAGACTGCTCTCTTGAACGAGGTGATAGAAGAGGAAGTGTACATAGAGCAACAAGAGGGCTTCGAGACACATGAGCAGAAGACTCATGTTTGCAGACTTATGAAAGCCTTGTATGGATTGAAAAAAGCCCCCAGGTCATGGTATGGTCGGATTGATGGCTACTTGCAGAAGATGGGGTTCATCAAGAGTGACGTAGATCCCAATTTATACTACTTGAGAGTAGGAGATGAGCCGCTTATTCTTGTTCTTTATGTGGATGACCTGTTTTTGACTGGGTCATCCAAGCTCATCAAAGACTGCAAGGAGACCATGGCAACAGAATTCGACATGAAGGATCTGAGGCAGATGCACTATTTTCTTGGTTTAGAAGTCTAGCAGCAGGAAGGGGAAATCTTCCTAGGACAAGGAAGATACATGATAGAAATTCTGAAGAGATTTCAGTTGGAAGACTGTAGACCCATGGCCATGCCAATGATCACTAACTGGAAGAAGATAGACACATCTAAGGATGATGAAGTTGATCCCACTCTGTACAAACAGCTCATCGGATCATTGATGTATCTGGTCAACACAAGACTAGACATCTATTATGCAGTGAATACCCTCAGTAAGTTCATAGTGGAACCAAGGAGGGCTCACTAGGCAGCAGCCAAACATGTTCTCAGATACTTGAGAGGGACATTCGAGTATGGGCTGAAGTACACCAGGGGTAATGAGATCCAATTGATTGGGTTCACAGATGCAGACTGGGTTGGAAGCATAGTAGATCGGAAAATTACTAGCGAGTACTGTTTTAGTCTCGGATTAGGAATGGCCTCCTACGGCAGCAGGAAACAGAAGTCCGTAGCACTGAGCTCAACCGAGGCAGAGTACATGGCAGCAAGCACAGCTTCGTGCGAGGCCATATGGCTTCGCAAATTTCTCTTGAAGCTACTCAAGAAGTGGATAGAATCGACTGGGATTATGTGTGATAATCAAAGTTGCATTAAGCTCTCTGAAAATCCTGCGTTTCATGATCAGTCGAAACACATTGAAATTCGATGTCACTTTATTAGGGACTATGTCCAAAGGGGAGCAATACAGTTGAGATAAACTCCTATAGGAGAATAGGTCGCAGACATCCTCACAAAGGCTCTAAGTAAGATCAAGTTCACTTACTTCAGAGAGAAGATGGGGATGGTCGAGAACCCCTTCCACTAGAGGAAAGGGTGGTCTTCAGAAGAAGAGGGAGCTGCAGTATGGATGCTGCATTGGTAGGGCAGCAGTACAGGAAGCAGCAGCGCAGAGATGAGGGGCTACAGCCAGGACATCATCAGCGCAACAGATGATGTAGAGTCAGAGCAGTACAACGATATCTTTCTTAGACACTTTCCTCGCTAAGAGGGAGTGTTGATTTCTATAGCATCGGAAAGTGTCTAAGTCTCATTTTTGGTAGAGAGCCTTAGACATCAGTTATCCAGAGAACCCAAAAATCGTTTGTGGAAATTCCACTCGGATTTGACTTTATTAAAATAATTAATTATTTTAATGCAGACCCTCTTTATAAACTTAAGGAAATTAAATAATTAAAAGGTATTAATAGAGCAGAGTGTGAAACTTCTAGAAGACAAAGACCAAGTCATCTTTTAATCTGAACCATTGATTAATGATATAATCTTGGTCGTTGACTCATCAGCGAGAAGACTATAAGAAGAGACTTGAGGGCCATTTGTAAATAAAGCTAGGGACACTCTCAGTACCCTAAGGAAATCAATTCTGAAGCAAGAGAATTCGATTTTAGTGGGTGAGTTTGTAGAGGCTAGGTTGCAGAAGCAGAAGGAGGGAGGAATCAGTTATCGGGAAGCAGAAGTCAGGAGGGTGAAGGGAAGAGTGAGTTGATCAGCAGCAAGAGCCCCTCCATGCAAAATCACACAGTCCAGAGAGGGACTGCGCAGAGCATTCACGCTGGATGACGCAGAGGGTGAAGGAAGTCACCCCGAGGGTCAAAAATTCGTGTGGAAGATCTAGAAAATTCAGCCAGGTGGTTGCAAATTTTTCTCTGCTCATCAGACTCCTGTAAATGTACTTTTCATTTCTAAAGATAAATATAAAACCCTCATCTGCTACACCAGTTTTCCCACATTGGGTTTTTTTGGGGACAATTGTCCAAAAACATTTGTGTTCATGTGGTTATTTCTATTGTGCTACTGGTGTAAATTATCTTTCTGTTCTTATGCTCTTAACGATAGTGAAGGTCTGCAAATGTGTTTATTTCATAATTAACTGAAGCATTTGTAAATAACTTATCTCATAAGTACAAGAAATAAACCAAGTATTGCATAAATATTTTCCTCTTGAAAATTTCACACACACATCATTAAGGAACCCATGCACGTCCCAACCCCTAGTGGGTGATGAACTACCTTACCTTAAGGGGGTAATAGTTGTTGCATATCTCTCACAACATGTTCTTATCACCTGGAGCCCCGAGCAGTAATACAAAGAAAAATCAAGAAAAGGAAAAAGATAAATGAAGAAGAGTGGAAAAACAAAGGCTGAGGTAATACATGGACATCCCTCATCATTACCATCCTTGAACCCATGGCATTTGGATTTAAGACACCTGTGTCCTTATCCGTCTCATCAGTATTCACGTGAACCCTATCAATTGAAGGATGTACCTTGGACCTGTCTTTCCCCTTAGGGGCTAGGAGAACCTAATAGGGTTGTTTATTAGCCGCTCTTACCTAGCGAGGTAACAATATTACAAGCTTAAAGCCCCAAATTTGGAAGGGAAGAGCATTATGAAGTCTCAATGTGCCCTTGATTAAGAAGCTTGGTTCACTTAGATGCACTAATGAATTATTGTACCTGATGGTGAGGAAGAGCATTGGATCTTATATATAATTGGCAAGTGGTGTCATCATTGGTTGGGCAACTTAAATGGGGCCCAAGCCCACCAGAGGATCATATTAACGCTTTTAGGGGAAGCGTTGAGAGCCATGGGACTCCATGTGTCAGAGCATCATTTCATGCCACTGGAACTTCAACACCTTCAGCAGTTTGTTCATTGACCCACATTTTTTGTGAGATGATGCACTTGGACCAACATGCCCCGACCGACTACCATGATTATGGCAGTTGATCCAAGGCCCAAAGGAGGTTTGTCTCACCTTTGAGACATGGGAAGGCACGCACTATCATCAGAGACCTCATTTGGAGTAGTGTAGAAGCTTTTCTTTCATCTGGAGACCCATGAGACCAGTATTTGTGCCATGTTGACCACTCTATGTCAATGACCCTATAGTAGTACACACTTCTTTTCACAAAAGGGATTTCATCATGTTTCGATGTTCAGATCATCCAGGATTCATCATTAGTCTTGAGTTTGTTAAAGTTATAAACCCATTATGCATCTTTATAATGTAAATGATCTTAGTAAGACCACAATGTATGTAACAACCTAGGTAAGTCTATTATTTTAATGACAATTTTCATCCTAGGAGGTTTTTTGTCTCACTGATTCATCTGCGTTTCTAAACAAAATGATTGGCACAGATTTTCCCTCTAGCCTCACCCCAAAGCTAGGGTGGATTTTGTCATCAAGATCTTAGGTGAATCCTAGTTTTTTGTATCAAGTCTGTAAAAGTGATTTGGGAATAATTTTAGCTAGTTAGCTAAATTATTTTATCACAAATCGCTTGGTCTACTAGATCATATTTGAGTTGCAAGAATTGGGTAAATAATTGACGGTCTATAATGAACTGGTGTTCCCCCTTCATGGGTTATAATGTAATTATCTTATGTAAATAATATTTTAGCCACGATGCTAAAAAATATTAGAGGGTTGAAAAAAATTATTAATCCCCCCATGTGTCAATTAATTAAAATTTCTGGCAAAATTAAATTAAAAGTCCTAACCCAAAATTTTAATTAATTTGAGTCAAAGTTAAGTCTTAGAAAACATAAAAAATTTGTGGGTTCTAGAGAAATTAATTTTTGGAGGTCCCCCACCAAAGGAATATTGAAAATTTTATGAAATTTTGGAATCTTGAGCATTGGTGGTTAAGTCAAAGTCAATTTTTTGAAGAAATTAACTCAAAATAATTAATTTTGAGTTAATTAAAAAGGAATTAAAAAAGAAATTGGAAAATTCCTCAAAAAATAAATATTTCGACGGTGGTGATAAAAAGATAATTAAATCTTTATCGACGGTCGAGATTACTTTGACAGGGATCAAACAAACTAGTTGTTTGAATAATTATCTATAAATTGGAGGTCATTTGTCACATCAAAGGATCTGATCTTAGAATCATGTACTTGCTCTTAAAGCTCTCTTGTAATATTTTTCTGAAATAATAATAATGCAAAGTCTTTGGGGTTTACATTGATAGTGGTGTTCCTCTTCGATATCTTATGGTAACATTGTTTTTAATGTTATGTTGATATTTAATTTAAGTTGTTGGTTAATCGGCTTTGTGGAATAATCTATTGCATTGTTTGTTGGGTTTAAAATAACATTTTAATTTGATAGAGTTAGCAGGTATCTCTAATTCTTGAAAATTTATATTTTTGTTTTACGTCTCCATTAATCTAACAGTTTAATCTGAAGTGTGCACAAATCATTTGGATTTATAAAATTGGGCATTTGGGAAAGTCCTCGACTAGACCATCTAACTTCCAAGGCATAAGATCTGAAGATCCTTCCTGATTTAAATTCCTAGACCTATCTTACGATTTTTCTTTTGCAGGATCTTTAGAGCCAGTACCTCACATTTTAAAATTAAGTGCTCAAATAGATAGATATGGCTAGAAAGAGCTTATATCTACAGAACTGGGAGCGGAGTTGAACTCATACTACTCAAATTTAATAGATTTGTATTTTAATTGTATAGATCTTAAGCAATTTTGTTTTAAATTTTATGTTTTGGGGTTTTTAACATATTTGTAAATATTCTTTAGATTTATTTTGTAAATAATTTTTAGATTTCAAAATTGTAAATATTTATTTGCTTTAAGTTTTAATTTTGTAGTTTAAATTTTTTAATTAGATTTAACATTTAATTTTCACTTGTAAAGTTTTTATCGCACATTCAAAATTTGAAAATAGTTTCTCTAATTTTTGTCTATATATACTAACCTTTCACATTGTATTTTCTATTATGCAAATAATTTCACTAACCCATTGTATTTTTAAATTACTTGTATATATAATTTCTTGGATTATTATTTTATTTTTTGTTTTAAATTTGTGAATCATTTTATTTCTCTAATCATGGTTTCGCAGTTGAGGTTTTTTGGGTTTGAATCTTTTTTTAGGGCTTTTGGGTATTCTTATTTTCATTTGTGCAGGTCAAATCAAGTGGAAAGAGATGGATCAGAGCTAGATCTAGGCCCTTGGGGGTAATATCTAGTCTCCAAAATTTTTGCAAGGCCAACCATTAAAGATTTTGCAACAAATCTGAAGATCCGAAGCAAAAAAAAATATTCAAAACAAGGGTTTCAAGTTTTGGGGTTGCTAAGCCCAGATTTGCTTTCTCCCAGCCCAACGCTAGCCCTATTGGGCCTAGATTCCCCTTGCTCCATTTCTGATCTGAATATTTAATTTTCTGAAGCTGATCATTGGTGGTTTTTGCAGAAAAATTGGTAAAAAATTGTGTTTCAGGTATTGGAAAAATTTTGGCAACTTGGGGAAGTGATCTTCAAGGCCTAGGACCTAAGGGTTCGATCTCTAAACCCTTTTCTTCCTCACTATTTGCTACAACATTCATATACCTTTCTAATAGTGGTGAAAAACACATCAAGTGCTTTGAAATTAACTGAAAAATTTGCTAAATACATTAATAAGTCACTTATGTTTGATGGGTATCAAAAATTTGGCCTAGATCTACAATTTTGGGTGACTGATATCTCTGAATAATTCTGTTTCTGAAGTCAGAAATATAACAGTGGCAAAATTTCATGTCAGTTAGCCTACAATCAGTTCCTAAGTTGTCTAATACATTAAGGAATTAATTTCTTAAGTTGGGCATCGATCATTAATCATATTTCATGTTTTATTTGTTGACTGTAATAAGTATATCAGATCTGATATAATTTTGGAAATCACATCATTACAGGCTGAAAAACACTGAAAATTCATTTGGGTGAGTTTGGAAAATTTTCGGTGAATTTTTGGCATAAAGATAGAATTGATAGCTCATTGTTTTCATTGTCATATTGTTGTTATCATAACATTTGTTTGTTGTTGTCCTAAAGTTTTTTTTACTGCTGCCCTGAATATTAATTTATGAAACTTAGGTGTTGTAACATCATTTTGATTCCCCAGATGCAAGTGTTCGTTAGCACGCAAAGGAGCCATGGGGCAGCCATGTGGGAAGACACACAGCAGCTCCACGTGCTCAGTTCTGGGAAGCAGCATCGCGGTAAAGATTGGCGTGAGGGCGCCATTACTTCACCCTCCACCAACCTCCCTGTGACGTACCAAGCTTGCTCTGCATTAATGTCGCCAGCCATGGCCTTTAAGCCCGCCACCCTGGCTCTCTCCTCCTCATTTCGCCCAGCCCGTCAGCTCACTATGCATCTCTCTGTTTTCGCTCCACCTCCTCTGGTGCATAGCCTTCACTCTCCCAAGCTCTATGCTCGTTTTGGCATCATCCCGCCTCTGAAGCTCGCCTCGGCCCCCGTTTGATCAAGCGACTCCCCCCCTGTGGACAATTATGCCTCGTCGACATAGGCAGAGATGTAGAAGATCTGGGAGGCATTGCCAGCCCTCTCGTCCTCCTCGCCCTCCCCTGTCGCTTTCCCATGGCCGCGACCTGAACCTCTCCATCAATTGGAATGAGCTCGATAGCTCCCCCCCTATCAATTTGAATGCCCAGCTTTCCTTGCAAATCCCTACCCCGGGTCCGCTCTCCTCCACCTCCCGCAACAAGAAGCAAGCTCGCAAATCCACCATCTCCCCTGAGCCTACTTTCATCACCCCCAAGATGAAAGCCCTCCTAGTGCAAAGTGCCTCCAGTGGTAGCAGCGACTCCAGTGACTCCAATGGCAATAGCGATGGCAGCCCAGACCTGGATGTTAAGGGCAGTCCGAACCAAGACGATGGCGGCTTCTCGAACCAGTCTAAGCAGCATGATGCTTCTCGGCTTGACGACACTACAGCGAATTCCGGCCTCCCTGCTCCGCCACCTCCTCAGCCAGCAAAACACGCGTTGAGCAAAGGGACGGCGGAAGAAGGCTACATGTGCAGGATCCTGGAAGAGGTTCCAACCTCCAGCAACAAGCATGCAGGTCATCCTTAAGACATGCTTTTCATCTCTCCTTGGCATGCTCATGTTTAGAAATAGTTTTCTATGGATTTTTTGTTCAAATCTGAAAACTGCACTTGTTGGTTTCCCGTCATGGGCAGCAGTCCCTTTTTGGCTTCTAAGGACCGGTTTCCCCATCAGGGGTAGTCCAGTACTTGGTAGAAAACTCTTGAATCTTCCCTCTGGAATGAACTTGTTCACTCCTCAGGATGCGACCTGTAACTTCTTGTTTTATATGATATAATAGAAGTAGCATAACTTAGAAAAAAAACATCATTTTGATTGCGATAGTCATATTAATTTAGAGGGCTAATGTATTTGTTGTCATAAGTATTTTGTTGCCTTTATTATCTCTAAAAATTCAATTGTTGTTATAAACATAATAACTGAAATTTAAGTGCTTTAGCTTCATAGTTAAGGTGACCATTTGCATACTTCAGCAATTTTTGTGATCATTGACATTTGGTTTTGAATTCTAATGCTTGATATCTATTGAGATCACTCACATAAATTCACTGTCTAAAGAAGTTGCTCTAGGTTGCATTAAATTTGAATCTATACTTGAGTTATTTGGATATCTCTTAATTAGTTTTGTGAAGCCTTTTTCAAGTAATTGTGATCAACATTTTACATTGAGTACTCTATTGTGGACTTGTGGTAAATTGTATATCTTTCGGTTCTTGAAATTGAGTATTTTGAGTATCTTCATAGTTGGGATTTTTTCATTTGAATCTTCGCTTAAGTACTTAGCATATAACTCAAAATAAAATCATAATCTAAGTGCTTTGAATCTTTAACTTTTCGTTTCATCTTCTAATATTTCCTTGCATTTCATTTTAAGCTTAGACGTGCATATTAAAAATTCACCTCCAAGCATAAGCTTGGTTGATAGATATTTAGGACAAACTTTCTCATTTAGCTTGAGGAGCCACGGCAACTCTTCGGTAGTTAACACAGTGACCTTGCAGTAGTCAGAGTCAATCTCTATAACGCCGAAGGCACGTGGTGATAGGAGCACAACAAGAGATCGTTAATCAGGGCCTAGCCTGCTTCTTGTTGGCCTCCTTCCCACAACTTACCCTGGAGCCCAGCTTCAAAACAGTTAAGGGAACATCAAATTTAGAATAGGCATTTTAATAAAATTAACCAAGATTTTTGCATTTCACCTACTTGTAAGAATTGCATTTCATATAGGCTAGTCGATCATTCATTAAAGCAGCGTTTTTCATCTTGTGAGTTGGTAAACCATTTATCTTGCAAGTTCATTTCTTCTGAGCATTGTAATTGAAAGCACTGATCTCATAGTTTTAAATCTGATTTATCTAATCTAATCGAATATCCTATAACATTGCTCAATTAATCTCGCTTGCATTTAATTTAAAGTCAAGTTAATAAGATAACTCTCAGAGCATCTCCTAGAATTTGTTGGTTCCCAACAAGTTCCCCTTCATCATCTATCCTTCACCCCTTAGGACTACCCCCCTTAGCTTGCCTAGGTGATACCTAGAACGGAGTGGGAAAAGTTTAGAGTGACAACCTTTGTCCTAAGTGTTGTGGCCCTTGGTGTACACTGTGGGCGACAACATGCCCTAAACCCACTTTGGGCCACCCACTTGTTCAAGATTTATAGAACCCTCTTTCACACCTTGGCACAAATAGGACTCAACATGGCCCTCCAACAACCCTACATTAGCAATGACGTCACCATTTCAGCCAGCTCTTGGATGGCAAATTCATAACTTATCATAGCTACTTGGTCAGCTTGTGACCTAGACCTTTATTTTGCACATTTTTATAACATTAGGGGATTTAGAACAAAAATTCGACCTCTAAGGTCTCATATAAATAAAACTCTCTCATTTGTGAGAGAGCATCATCATCACTTGGGATTTTCGACCCTCTTAGGCAATTTCGCACTTTTTCTCTTGGATCTTCTGGAGGATCTTGGAAGCACTATGATATTTGGAGCTGAACTTTGATCTTGTCTTGGAGCTACTTCTTGGATATGGATGGATATATAGCATGATTATCTTGTAAGTTATTTTGTGGATGAAATCTTTCTCTTGAAAATGCTTAATGTATGTAATTGTTGAAACTAATGTAAATGCTATCGTGTCCTAATTTTGTTGAAGAAATTTTTGAAAGCTATTTGGTTGGCTCTTGCATATGTTACACCATGATATAACATGCAATGAATGTTCCTAGTGATGAAATGTCAATTTTCTTCATGAAACTCCATATTCTAATGGTAAGTAATTGTTGAAGGTTGGTAGCTAGGGCACCAACTTTTGACCTCCTTGAAGACAAATTTGGCTAACAGAACGCATTTAGGACTCCATAAACCCAAGGGAGAAGCACTGGCCGAAGTCATTTGATGATCAACCCTTCTCTTCTCCATCTTTTCTCCTCAAATTTTTGGCCCCTTTTCCTAGGACGGCTAGTTAGGGCATCAAGAAAAATCTATTAGAGAGTGAATTTTCGAATTATGTTTGGAAAAGACTCTTCCTTGAGGTCTTGCCTTGAGGATATCCAATTTTGGTGGATTTCTCACAGTTATCCATCCATAAATTCTTGTGCCCTAGGTGTGCCCTAGAAGGGAAACCTAGCTTGTATTTCCTTGGATAGGTGGCTTTCTTTAGGGTTGTATGAGCATTATATTCAGTGGAATAAATCATAATAAACCCTTTCTCCTCCCTTGCCTTGACCTAGGTAGTACCTTGGAAGCATTTCTTCCCACGATCATTCATAAAACCCTAGGTCTAGCGCAAGTCCTTCTTATGTATTTCAAAGGGAGCGAAGAGCTTTTGGGAAGTGTTAAATCATAACATAGAGCTTCTTTAAGAGGTCCTAGCTGATCTCCTTAAGTCTTGACCTTAGGAACACCTATTATCATCATCATATCTAAAACCCTAATTCTTGATCTCTTCATCATAATTCTTTTCTTGGAGAGTGTGTTAGCTTCCTTGAAGCATTGAACCATTGTTGTGTCTCTCCATGAATGGGCTTGGTGATATCACTTCATATCTAAATCACTGATCTGTCCATTCTAGGTGATTATCTTCCCATCGGGACTCCTCCCATTAGTGAATGTACATTAAGAGCAGGGGACCTTGACTAAAGTGACAGTGGGTCATTGTCCCACTGTTGTCACTTATTCTAGTAGTTGTCCCTTAGGTTCTCCCTTTCTTAGAGCCCTGCTATATTGTGTGGTAACAGGCTACTACCCAATCGTTGCTTCTTGGTCTAGTTTACACCATGTAGTGTTTCCATTTCCAAGGCCTGCTAGGTTTCACGACAACAGATCCAATTTGAAGACCTCGCGTAAAGGGATTAACTCTTCCTTTGTACCCAACAGAACCCTTGGTGCTTAACCCACCCTTGATGCTAAATGGAAGAAAACACAAAAAGAGGCTACTTGGGAATGCATTGCTAGATGGTAGTATGACGTAGACATACCTTTCAATGCCACTATTTTTGCATATTATCAATCTATGATTGATACTATAGCTTCATGTGGCATGGGCCTCAAAGGCCCTACTTTTCAAGATATCAGGGGGGCACTTTTATAAAATGAGATCCAAAGAATATATGAATACCTCATAGATTTCAAGAAACCATGGACTAAAAGAGGATGCACAATCATGTCCAATTGATGGACTGATTGAAGATCTCGCGCCATTATGAAGTTCCTGATTGCTTTCCCAAAAGGAACCATGTTTCTCCAATCTGTGGTTGCATATGCTCAGGTGAAGGATACAAAAATATTATTTCACATTTGGACAAAGTGTTTAAATGGTGATAGAGAATGTTGTACAAGCCATCACAAACAATTCCCCCACCCATGTTCTAGCTCGAAGGATGTTGAAGGAAAAACACCCCACCATATGGTGGACTCCATGTGCAACCCATTGTTTGGACCTCATGCTTAAGGATATTGGAAAAGTTGAGAGGGTGAAGAAGTGTGTGGAAGAATAAAAATCTATAATCAGGTACATCTACAACCACTAATGAGTTTTGAACCTTCTGAGGAAAAACAATGGGGTTAAAGAGCTTGCTCAACCAACCATTACATGATTTACAACAAATTTTCTTTTGTTGCAAGCCCTTGTTCAACAAGAAGGCAACTTGTAGAAGATGTTTTCTTGTGATGAATGAAAAGCATCTCAATGGAGCAAAAAGGCTAAAGGAAAACAAGTGGTTGACAAAGTCTTTGAAAAAAAAATTGGAGAAAGGAAAAAGAGCGTTTTTTAGTTAGCCTCTTGTGAGAGTCTTGTGGATGGTGGATGGTGATAAACCTGGCATAGGTTTTGTTCATGAGGCCATGGATCACACCAAAGAGGCAATAAAGTCAACATACATGGATAAAAGACAAAAGTATCTTCCTTTATAGAGAATCAATGATGAAAGATGGAACAAAAAACTCCATAGACCTTGACATGCAATTGGCTAATACTTAAACGCAAGATATGTCATGTCAAAGTTTCTAAGTTATGTTATTCATTACAAAAGCTTAGCCAAACATTAAAAATATATCGATGAATATTGTCTTTTGAACCTTGAAGGTACCATTACACAAACTATTTTGAAGCAGATGGGGAGGTAAAATAGGGATCATACAGTTGATGTTTGTATCTATGGCAGGTACTTCTACACAAGCCTAAGTATCTAGGCGTGCAAAAGTCACCAACGGATTTCCATAGGATATTTACTCAAGTGTGAGCAAGTTGCTAATGTAACTTAGCCTAAGTTCAAACTTAGGAAAAAGACATAAATATTATGTTGGCTAATTGAACTAAAAAAACTTAGGAAAAGTAAAATAAATTACTTTAGTGATTAAGTTTTAATCTCGACCACTGATCTCAAGTGAAGCAAGATCTAATCTCGGCCATCAATCATTTTGGAGATTAAGGTTAGGGATTTAGCTCAATGTAAAGTTATAAAAGCAAGGCTAAAGAGAGGAGGAAGACAAACCATATAGTGGAACTAGCCTTTGAGAGAGATTTACTCAAGTGAGAAGTGTGATACTCTATTGTCTCAGATCCAAGGAAGTCCAGAAGGGAAACATTGGAGATCTAGACCAACCAAGGAGATGGAGGACCAATCTAGGGCTTGATCTATTGTATCTGTAATTTTCTCAGTTGGACTATTATCCTAGGACAGGAGCCCAAGTTCATAATTTTAATGAGGAATTGTTGATCGAGAAAAATGTGTTTGTGTCATTGTGATTGAGATTAGTTAGATGAAATTTTGTTTCCACTAATTGAGTTAAGAACTTAGTTATACTTTCATTCAGTAGATCTATAATCTGCTAGACTAATGAATTGTTGGGTGTTAGGTTCAAGGAAAATTTAGCATGGTATTAGAGAGAGAAACTTCAAAAACCAATCTATGAATCACATAGGAAGCCCAGTTCGTGCAAGTATCACCGAAGTCAGGTTCAACCGTAATCATACAAGGCACAATTTTATTTTTACAGGGCGAAGGAAGTTGATCGTACAATGGCCAAGAATCCATACCGTGATCAAGAATCTATGCCACAACTGAGTGAAAAGGAAAACGTTTCCTGTGTTAAATTATTAACAAAGAGAAAGAAACTAGGCTACAGTACCCACAGTGGGGTACCAACCGATAGCCCACTATAAAGAAGTCGAGACATTAGAACCACATAGCTACCAAGGCCGACAACCCACCAAATCGTAGGAACTTGGGGTGGCGATGAAAGTTCGGCCACGCAGTGCGATGAAAAAGGAGACGTCTGAGGAACCATCCATCTAGGCATGCATGTGCAAGCTATCAACAACGTAAAAGGAATCGCAAAGGTTGCCCACAAAAGTGTGTCAACTGCAAAATCAGCCAATAGCAGAGGTCCTCAAGGGTCAAGTAATGAAGTGCAAGTTGTTGGATACCTGAGAATCGCAGCAATGTAGGTAGACATGTTGGGGGGTGGCAGAGTAGGCAAAAGGTGTGGACATGACTGAGAGAAGGCTATGAGGACAAACTAGACAGGTTGCATGAAACTATAACATGTCAAGACATGGAACCAACAAGAACGCCAGCCACGGGACAGGACTGCAAGGCAACACCACCCAACCAACATAACTCCATAAACAAGTAGGATGTTGAACAACCCATGCGTAGGAAGACCAAGGGTGCATAGGATATGGAAGGTCGATAGATCACGATCAACAACGTCAGGAGAGTCATTGCACAAATTGGGTCAAGAGGCGTGAAGCAACCATCACGAAAAGCAACTAGAAGTAGGTGCATAATCCATAGTGTAGATCTGCATCAACCCGTAGGCCAAGCACAGAGAGATCACAAGAGATGCGCACCAGGAACCCATCCAAAATAGCAACTAGGCAGTTGAGCAACAAATATGACCAATAGGCCAGAGGTGTGGTTGAGCCCAAGAAAGTTTGGCAAAAAGATAACAATACTAGCGTGATCAATGGAGGTCATCCCGCAGAAGGAGAGAGGGAGACCGTATCAATTAGGGTATGATAGCATAACCTTTAATTTTCTGATCTAGAAATGGTAGTGACTAGTCTGAGGTTTGAGGACAGGTTAGAGGGCGCCTATAATTTCATTCCATGGAAGGAGGGAATAATGTTGGTTCTCATGGAGAACAACCTATGGAAGTTTGCGAAAACCCAGGTTACACCACCTACAAATGCTACTACTCTAGCCACCCATAATTTGAAAGATGATAAAGCCAGATATATCATCATGGATGCGATGAAGGATCATGTGATCCCTCATATATCAAAAAAGAAGAGTTCCCATGGGATGTGGACTACTCTGATGAGTCCATATCAACATGATAACCAAAACCGAAGAATGGTGTTGAGGGAAAACCTAAGGAACACCAAGATCACTAAATTGGATAGAGTGGCATCATATCTCACTAGGATTCAACAAGTTTGAGATGACATTCAAGGTTGTTGGGGCGCCAATGTTAGATGAGGAGCTTGAAAGGATAGCCTTGAGCGAGTTCACAAAACCATGGGACACCTTTGTGACAAGTGTCTTAGCATGAGAGAAACTACCTAATTGGAGCAGACTATGGAATGACTTCACTTAGAAGGAAATCTAAGAGAAATCATTGTCTAGTGGATAGCATACGAGTGGGAATGATGAGAATTTTGTTCTTGGCAATTGGACAATGAGAAGTAAAGGTTCGAGTAACAAGAGTGAGGATTCAACCTCACAACCAAAGAAGTAGAAGTACGCAACTGAGGTCAAGCTTTTTTCCTCTCATATTACAAGACACTATGCTTCATAGTATCCAAAGAGGAAGAAGAGTGGAAAAGGTACATAGTCAAATGTACTTGCATCAGCCAAAACTCATTGAGAGCTTGCCATGAAGTTTGAAACCGAGTTGACACTTGTTTCCTACCTTTCCTCAAGAACCTTACCAATTGGTGCATGGCTACTAAACAATCCACACAACATATGACAGGGGCACGTGAGTTGTTTGATAGCCTCAGCAAGTGGGACTGAAAATTGCATGTATTGTTTTGCATTGATTCCAAACATGCAATGGAAGGGGTTAGGGTATTCCAACTTGACTCAGGAGGCAGGTTGGAGGTGAAGGACCTGTTATGTGTGCCATAACTCAAGAGGACTTTGCTCTCAATATCTAATATAGGGAAAAGGAGGTTCTGTGTAGCGCTCTAGGATGAACAAGAACTGATCAAACCCATGGAATCTAGCTCTGACAAGGGCCACGTCATTGGAGTTAGAGAGAGAAACCTATATAGTCTAAAGGGCCAACCTATTTGAGCAATGGCAAGAGGCAGAGCAGTGATAGAGAACAAGGAGTAGGTAGTTCCGAAGATTGAGCAACTCAGAGGCAGTTATCCATCAAATTAAAGTGGGGAGGAGCGGTCAATATATTTCTCCAAGTCTGCAAAAAAGGTCTCTTGGTATGAGATGACCATGCATGATATTTAGGAGGAGGAGACTTCTAGGAACCAATCCA
This sequence comes from Pinus albicaulis, assembly GCA_034641835.2. NCBI lineage: Eukaryota > Viridiplantae > Streptophyta > Pinopsida > Pinales > Pinaceae > Pinus > Pinus albicaulis. The sequence goes on from CM076576.1 coordinate 496,349,128, forward strand.
AGGGGAGTAGGATTTTGAGGATGTTTGCAAATCAAAGGAATTCGAGGATGTTTCCAGATCAAGTAGCTGGGAAGGATTCTAGTTCAAAAAGAGTAGCAGATGCAATTCCAGGATTGAAGCTAACTCCATTGGGTAGGATAGGTACTTATGCACAAACCTAAGTGTCTAGGCATGCAAAAGTCATCCATAGTTCTCCTTAGGACATTTGCTCAAGTGTGAGCAAGTTTCTACTGTAACTTATGTGAAAAATCCTTGAAATTGTAACAACTAGAAATGTATTCTTCTAACTGATTAATTATGAAGTTTATTTGCTACAACAAACAACGAATAAATCACACTACAATTATTCACAAATAAAACGTTGTGGAAAAGTAAAATACTAGAACTAAGAAATAGAGCACACACAAAAATTTGACAGTTATTTTTGGACAAATGTCCCCAGAAAAACCCAATGTGGGAAAACCAGTGCAGTAGATGAAGGTTTCATTATTATTATGCAGCAGCGAAAATCTGAGTACAATTTGGATGCCCAAAACTAGCAATCCTCGGCAAGATAATCTAACAAAAAATTATTGAGGGAATTTTTCCCTTCTCCATGAGCAATCATGGCATAACTTGCCTCAGAAAAACGGGTCATCCAAACCCTTGTGCAGTCCCTTTGTGCAATGCTACCTCTGATCAAGTTGTCCTACCTACTCTTGCTACTTGAAGTGACTCTCTGAACCTCTAGAAAACTATCCTGACCTTTGTAACTTGAATCTACCTCCTCTTTAGCTAAATTGAACTTCTCACTAAAGTTTCCTGCGCAGTCCTTATGCATCCTCTTTGTGGAATAAATCTACCTCTTGTTGTTGCCTCTCCAAAACTGGAAACTTCCTCCGGAATCACTTCAGCTGCTACCTCTCACCTCTGCTTCCTTCTAGATCAAACTTTTCTCCCTGCTCGACTTCTGCAACTGGGTAGCTCGATCTAAATAGGAAACTCACTACCCTAGTGTGTCTATCTCCAACCCCATCAGCCTCCTTTTATAATCTCTCGTTGGCTCACCATTGGCCATGATTAGATTCCCATCAACAGCTAAGATCATCTCTAAGTCGATCCATGTGAGTTTCTAGAGAAATATCACCTTTCCCAATTAATTATTGCTAATTGATCACTTTTCCTAATTTAGACTTAGGGAATATTTAATTATTGATCAATTAATTTAATTGAACCATCTCTAAGTGTTTTCTCTTGAAACAAAAACTAACACTCCCTCTTAGTGAGGAAGATGTTCTCTTACTCTATCTTCATAACATCCTCCATGCACACAGTTGAAATGTGACAACTATGACAATTTGTCACTACCCACCAAGCCATTGTGCAACTTTGATTGATCTGCCACTTTGAGTTGAACCACCGCTACATCTGTGTTGGCTACTGACACTGCACTATATGCTTGTACTGCTGCCAACTTTGCTCTACACTGCAACTGATCTCATGTTGTTGCTGCGGCAACTATTACAACCGAGAACCAATCTCCGGATCAACTGTGTCTTTGGTCTGGCTCTGCATCTGTCTCTTGAGTCTTTGTCTGCTACTAGCCTCTACATTGTTTACTGAGTAATTGCCTACCCTTCAACTGCTTTGCGCCCCTTAGCATCTGACTACAATTAGTACTACAATTGTCACTCAAGATCTCACTGTGCCATCCTGAACATTAATCCATCTGCTACTGAATATGGTGGGCCCTTGTAGCAAGGGTAATGATCTAAGAAGAAACACCTCTCTGATGCAGTCTTCATTGGACCCTGCCCAAATCTCTGCAAACTCTAGGAACTAAAGCTCAATGTCTCCCCGCCTCTCTCCTGGAGGTGTAGCTACATACAATGAGAATTCATCCTCCAACCTAGAAAACAAATTGTCCATCTCTGTTGAAGCTGTTGCCTGCTCCTACTTCTCCTTCTTGTCCTTCTTCCTCTTCGGACATTGGGCACTGTAGTGACCAAATTCACCACACTTGAAGCACTTATCTTCGACAGATCCTTCTTCTTCTTTTATCCTCCCTGTGAGCCTTGTCCTTGACTGGGACCTTTCTTTGCCTTCCCATTAGATGCAAGGGCTATGTTCTCTTCTTCCTTCACACCCTTCGGTCCTTTAATACTATTGCCACTGATATTGCTCTTAACTAAAGCAAGCCTCATCTCCTCCTACGTAAAATCTGCCCACAATCAACCACAACCTGGTGGGTTGTCTCGTCCAGTGATGCCCTGGATGAAAGTGGCCCACTCCAAGGTGAAAGCATTAAGAGTTGTATGCACCAGCTCACTCTCTTGAGGTGATTCTCCAACTGCAACAAGCTCATCTCGGACATCCTGAATCCTGGTGAGATAAGGAGTGACTCCTCCACCCTTATTCATCCTAGTGAGCCTAAACTTCTCCTTCAAGAACATCTTCTTGTTCTCGAAAGGATTCTAGAAAAGCATAGCAATAGCATCCCACATTTCTTTGGTCGTGTTCTTGGCCACTAAGTGTGAGACAATATGATCCCAAACGCCATCAAGGATCAACTACCTTGCCTTGGCCATCTCATTATTGCAATTCTCTAGGTACAACTACAACTCTCTGCGCACGTCTTCAAACCATGCCCATCTAGCAAAGAATACATAATGGCTTTCCAGATACAATAATTCAAGGCCCCATCTAGCCTATCTTGATCTCGGTCTTGTTGAGGCCATTTTCTACAAAAATCACAACTGAGAAAATAAACAGGAATCTCCTCCCTTTCTTGCTTGGTTGCTCACTCCACTACTCATACTCGCTGAAATGCACAGTTCTGCGAGCTGTTAGTGCCACTTGCAATTGGAAATCACAGATTTCCTCCAAAAAACTGAAACTGGAAACTCTCTGATAAAAATCCCTCTGTGTGCACTATTTCTCTTCCACTCGGCATTGATTCTGCCATTGCAAAACTACTTCCAAAACAACAGCGCTCACATCTACTCAACAGACTGTCTAATCTGCTCACCGGAACTGCTTCCCAGCAATACCACTGCCTGCTAGAACTGCTACTGGGCTATTCAAAATATTTTTCCACCTGCACTAAAAATCGAACTCTTCCCAGCAATGCGCACTGCCTGGTTGGCCCTCTGTGTAGAGCCAGAAATTTTGCTCAGAGACTCCCTCTGGAGCTAAAAAATTTCTCCTTCGCTTCTGAGTTTCTGATCTATCTTCAAAACCGCTCAAATACCATGTGAAAATTCCTTGAAATTGCAGCAACTAGAAATTTATTCTTCTAAATGATTAACTATGTAGTTTATTTGCTATGGAAAACAACGAATAAATCATACTTCAATTCTTCATAAATAAAACGCTGCGGAAAAATAAAATACTGGCAATGAGGAATATAGAGCACACATACAAAAATTTGACACGGTTATTTTTGGACAAATGTCCCCGGAAAAACACAATGTGGGAAAAATGGTGCAGCAAATGAGCGTTTTATTATTATTATGCAGCAATGAAAATTTGAGTACAATCTAGATGCCCAAAATTGGAAATCCTCAACAAGATAATCTGACAAAAATTATTGAGGGAATGTTTCCCTTCTCCATGAGAAATCTCAGCACAACTTGCCTTAGAAAAATTGGTCGTCCAAACCCTTATGCAGGACCTCTATGCAATGCTTGCACAGATCCTCACATATGTGGCCCAAAATTGCCTCTGATCAAGTTGTCCTGCCTACTGTTGCTGCTGGAAGTGACTCTCTGACCCTCTAGAAAATTATCCCGACCTCTGGAACCTTAATCGACCTCCTCTTCAGCTAAATTTAACTGCTCAGTGAAGCTACATACGTAGCCTCTTTGTGGAATAACTTTTCCTCTTGCTACTGCCTCTCCAGAACTAGAAACTTCCTCCATAATCACTTTTGTTGCTTCCTCTCAACTTTGCTTCCTTCTAGCTCAAACCCTTCTCCCTGCTCGACTTCTGCATCTGGGTAGCTCAATCTGCCAAGGAAACTCACTACTCTTGTGTGTCTATCCCCAACCCCATCAACCTCTTATAATCTCTCGTTGGTTCACCAATGGCCATGATTAAATACCCATCAATGGTTAAGATCATCGTTAAGTCGATCCATGTGAGTTTCTAGAGAAATCTCACCTTTCTCAATTAATTATTGTTAATTAATCACTTTTCCTAAGTTAGAGTTAGGAAATATTTAATTATTGATCAATTAACTTAATTGAGCCATCTCTAGGTGTTTTCTCCTTAAACCTTTTCTGGGTTTTAGAGATCTTGTGTTTTTTAGCCTCTCTAACCAAAGTCGAGACTAGAACACTTGTTCGATGCTACAAAAACTAACAAATTAACCTAAGTTTAAACTTAGGAAAAACACATAAATATTATGTTGCCTAATTGAGCTAAAGAAACTTAGGAAAAGAAAAGTAAATTACTTTAGTGATTATGTTTTAATCTCAACTATTATTCTCAAGTGAGGCGAGATCTTATCTCGATCATCAATCACTTTCAAGATTAGGGTTAGGGGTTAAGCTCAATGTAAAGTTATAAAAGCAAGTCTATGGAGAGGAGGAAGACACACCATACAGCAGTACTAGCCTTTGAGAGGGAGATTTTCTCAAGTGAGCAATGTGATACACTAGTGTGTCAAGCCTGAGGAAGTGTAAATCGGTAGCATTGGAGATCTAGATCAGCCAAGGAGATTGAGGACCAATCTAAGTCCTGATCTATTGGATCAAATCCAAAGCATTTTGCATTTGTAATTTTCTCAGTTGGGCCATTATTATAAGACAGGAGCCCAACTAAGATTAGAATTTTAATGAAGAACTGTTGATTGGGCAAATTTTTTTTTTTTTTTTTATTGTGATTGAGATTGGTTATGTGAATTTTTTATTCTACTAATTACGTTAAGAACTTCACTGTGTTTTCATTCAATAGATTTTCAATCTACTAGGTTAATGAGTTTTCAAGTGCTCAGTTCAAGGAAAATTTAACATATACAGATGCCTTGAGCACATGGTCTCTGATCCCAAGACTCGAGATGAGATACATAGCAAGCTTTTGAATTTCAATGAGAGCACTAGTACCTTTGGCATGTCCATGGCTATAATAAACAAAAAAAAAGATTCACTCGATAAGAAATTTCAAAGTTTCAAATTATATTATTCATTGAGGCACAACCAATTGTTGAACAAGACCCCTGAATCAAGCAACATAGTTTTGGATGATTTTGATCCATCATCAAAGTGAGTTGTGGAGAGTTGAGTACCATCATTTGACAAAGAATACCTTTCTTGGATGGACTTGGAATCAATTCCACGGGAAGAGGTATCACTACCTTCAAGCCTATTGATTTTCCACGACCTTAGGTCTAGGTTAGAGTCTTAAAATCATTAACGCTACCAAACCAAGAATCTCAACTAGAACTACTTTGTAGAGTGGAATATAAATAGGAATAAATCACACATGCACAGAATATAGACAACTTTTTAAAATTTTCAACCCAACTTCGTTATATTAATCAAACTAATATAATACAATAGTCTAGGACTCTTGTACCAAGGATAATGGCCTTCATACATCCACTAGTACAAGATACTCTGACCATCTGGCTGTAGCATGCTCTCTCAGCTCCTCTTGGTCGTACCTTGTACCTGCCCGGTTCTTTGGCTCCTGATCTGCAGCTCTTGCCTCTATCAATGCTCCAAGTCCATCTGACCACTGAACCTTGGCTATCTGATCTACTCACTAGTTGATCGCTCATCCACCAACGCATCAACACATCGAGACCCTGTCGAGTTTTTCACAACTCCACTTGTGAACAACTCCCAATCTGCCCACTACTGCTCCTCAGCTACTCAGGGACTTTAGCCCAATATGGTCTTCTTGCGCTGCTCCGATGAAGACCAACATAGGGCACAGAGGGCTGCCACCTATCACTGCAAGATGTCCATCTCCCACAATCAACATGGGCTAGGAGGACTGCCTATCATCTGCTATAGAAAGCCTTCTCCACACACAAGTCTTGGGCTCCACAAAGTACTATTGGTTGATCAAATCCTTGAGCTCATCAACTGCCGCTATAGCAACCACCTTTGTCCACCAAGGTGTTGCACACCAGGCTCCAACTTGGACACTATCACGTTGTCTTCCAGCACACCATAAGTGCCCAATCTATCTCCACACTTGGTCCACTCTAACGTTGCCCTCCAACAGTCCATGAGTGATCAATACTAGCTGTAGCATCTACGTCTGGCTAAGACATCCTCACACCTAGAAAACCCTCCTCTTAGCTGCTAACAAACTGCATCAACTCTATCCACACTAGGACCATCCAACTAGCAACAAATTCAACATAAAATCAACATCACCATACCTCAAATATGTTGCCAAACTACAACCCCTGCCTACAGAAATTTGACCTATACCAACCTGCGGAAACGCACTTCCTACGGAAACCCAGTCTGCAGAAACGCACTTCCCGCGGAAACCCAGTCTGCGGAAATGCACTGCCTCCAAAAACCCAGTCTGCGGAAACGCACTGCCTGCGAAAACCCAGTCTAGGGAAACACACTGCCTGCAAAAACCCAGTCTGCGGAAACGCATTGCCTGCAAAAACCCAGTCTGAGGAAACGCACTACCTGCGAAAACCCAGTCTGCGGAAACCCATTCTGTGGAAACTCACTTCCTGCAAAAAAATTTAAAGTTGATCTTCTATGTTTGTTGTACATTTGAATGCTAAATGAATGCTCCCTCACCTTGTATTTATACCAAATCCAAGGGCTCCACGAATTTGTTGAAGAGACATGTCTCTTGGACCAAGCCTACATGACTTGACTGTCCATAATTAATTGTCAACTTCAAAAATTCATATCTCAATTCTAGAGCAATGATTTGGGTGATTTTCGAAGCGTTGGAATCGCCACGCCAAGCTCTATCACCTCAAGTTTTCTCATGCTCAAATTCATCATGGTTTTGGCCCAAATCCCAATGGGTGCAAAACCGCATGCTTGGGTTCCAAGCCCACAAGCCTACTTGTGGCGCTTTGCCCTCCAAACCACGAACCCTAGGGCTTGGGGTACCTCCCAAGCTACACAAAAATCAACAAAGACTGGGGGAATCAAGCCAGAATCCAACTATAGAGTGTACTCATTTTGAACCTGAGGATGAGGATTTTGATGATTATGATGATAATCATTAGTAGTACTTTGCTTATTTTTGGACTCTAGAGACCATTTAGAGCCTATCTATTGATTTGGTTCATAGATTTATTGCACTAAGCGTTATTTTGGTTATATGTACTCTTACTTACTATATCATTTTTTTCCAGTTCTGGTCCAATTCACATTTTTGGGGTTGATTGGTTCAGTAACCAGTCCAATTCTGATAACATTAGTGGGGACAAATTTTCGAGTTCGAACTAGCCTTCTAGTACTTGATGAAAAGCCTATTTAGTTACAACTGGAAGCATTACTAGCCAACAAAGAATATCTACTACACCAACACATTGTTCGAGAAGTATTGATATAGTGGAAGGATATGCATCCTGAAGATGCCACTTGAGAACCAATAGGAATTTAACAGCAGTTTGCAAGTTGTTTAACACAATATCAGGAATACGTCAATACAAAAGATCAAATTGCGGATATCTTTACAAAACCCCTTCCACGAGAAGCATTTGAGTATCTTCGCCAAAAGATGGGGGTCATTGCTCTTACATCACATTAAATCAAGCAGAATGTCAGGGGTACAATATGTTAGGGGGAGCAACATGACAGGGGGAGCACTTTGACACCCCATTTCCATTGATGTCAAAGGGGGAGAGAAAAAAATATTGCCATCTAATGAAAAAGGGGGAGATTGTTAATCCAAGTTGTCATTGATGGCAACAGGTTGAATGAATGAATACTCTTGATGAAGAAGCTCTCCTTGTGATGATCATGCTGCATATGGTTAATGACATATCGTTGCACTATCTTGATGACATGATGACATTGATGGCACACATGATAAAATATATGATAACATGGACAATGAACGAATTGTAGATCACTTGATGATGAAAGACATAACAAGTGGAGACCTCACTTAAAAACACTTGGTGACATATGACAATGAAGAAGCCCTTGTTGTCCATCACCTTCTACACTAATTAATAATTAGTCACGTTAAAAAAAAAATTTCACTACCTTAGAGGCAGCCTCTCAGTATGATTCCTATACCATCTTTTAGAGCATAATTTTGCCTTTCCAATGAGCCCTTATTTGTCCCAAACTCCTAGTAGTTTGTAAGATATTGAATTTTCAAGTTGAAAAATATATTTTTGACATTGAGCCGACCTATGCTCAAGAACACAAGTTGGCCCCTTTTCCCAACAGTCACGTCCTTTCAAAAATGAAAAACCACTATAAATATATAGTTAAACTCATTCGGTTTAGTCAAGAAATTTTGGTGAAGAAAACACAGAATTCGGTCATCTATTATAGAGAGAAGAACAAAAAAACAGTTCACATCTTGTGAATTTGAAGGGTCACAAGAAAGAAAACAAGGAATTTTGTTTGGGTTTAAAGATCACATTAAACCACACTAAAATTTCTACGAAGACTCTCAGAATAGTTGCAGGGCTCCTGAAGCTTAATGTCGAACCTGTGAACTCATATTGGAGCAGCCTTTATCTTGGGTCAGACCTGTCCAAAACTTACTGCAGCTCAGATCTATTACCTTGGAACTGGTGCAGAATTTTGTGACTTGAAACAGTGGCACCAGTGCCATCTTCTCACTACAATACACTTCAATACCTTGGATCTACAACACTCTATGAGCCGGATATATAAAGGTCTTCTCAAGCTTGTGAAGGACATTTTTCCACCTAGACAAAATCTTCATCATAAGGCATTCATACGTCAGGCACTCTGACTGGTGATAGAATAAGGCTCATTTGAAAAATTGGACTACTTTAAGAACAATTTTGTGGAAGAGATAGCTACAGCACTAAGAAGAGCATTAAGTTCAGCATGTTGAAGGTTTAGTGATTCAGTGATTATGGTGGCATCATCAAGCTTATTGTGAGGACATATGCAGTCAATGGTGGAGACCTAAATATTAAAGAACATTGGACAATTTTGAAGATAATTGAAGCATTGAACAGTGCAAAATCTTGTTGGAGATACTCAAGTAAGTACATTACTCATTTCATTTAAGAATACTGAAGGATTGGTGTCCTTGGAGTAGGAGCTCCTAAACACAAGGTTGGTGCCTTGAGAAGATAGGGTTAAAGCCCTAGAGGTCGGAGCCTCATCAAAGTCCAAGTTGGTGCTTGGCAACAGGTTGGTGCCTGTTTCATTAAAGGGTTGGCGCCCTTCACTCATCTATTGTACACTATTATTAAAAAAAGGGATTGAAGTTCTTATTAATCCTTAATATCATTATTATACACCTCTCTGTCTTTAATTATGAAGAATCTAACTGGCAATAATTAACAATTGAAAAGAAATATGGATTCACCCCCCTCTTAGTATTTCCAACAAGGCTGTTGTGATCAGTCCTCACACGAAACCTGTTGCCCACCAGATACTATCGAAACTTATCCAATGCATACATAGTGGCCAACATCTCCTTGTCGTATATAGGATACAACCTCTCATGCAGCAATAGATTGCTGCTCTCGAAAGCTATGGGGTGGCCTCTCTGCATCAAAACTGCGCCCAATCCCTCTCCTGAAGCATCACACTGCAAAATGAAGGGCTGTGTGAAATCTGGAAAAGCCAGCACTGGGCAGCTACTCATCACCTCCTTGATCCTGTCAAAGGCTCTCCGCGCTGTATCAATCCAAATGAATGCCCCCTTCTTGTTGAGATCTGTGAGGGGTGCAACAAGATGGGAAAATCCCTTGAAGAACTTCTGGTAGTAGGTGCAGATGCCTACAAACCCCTGGATTTCTGTCACATTCTTCGGCTCCGGCCATTCCTAGATGGCCCAGATCTTCTCCTCGTGGAATCTCACTCTGTCCACACCAATGATATGCCCCAAATAGAGCATCTTCGTCAACCCAAACTTGCACTTGGAGAGCTTAGCATAGAAATGGTTCTCCTCCAAAATACGCAATACAACCTCAATGTGCTGCAAGTGCTCCTCCCAAGTGCGGTTGTATATAAGGATATCATTGAAGAACACCAACACGAAATTCCTCAACTGAACATGAAAGATGTGGTTCATACAAGACTGAAAAGTGGCCGGTGCATTGGTTAGCCCGAAGGGCATCGCCAACAACTCGAAATGACGATAATGGCATCTGAATGCAGACTTGGGGACATCCTGGTCCCTCACTTGGATCTAATGGTATCCCAACCTCAAATCAATCTTGGAGAATAATTTCGATCCCCTTAGCTCACCCATCAACTCGTCAGTCTGCGGAATGGGGTATCAGTTTTTCATCGTCTTCTTGTTGAGAGCCCTATAGTTGATGCACATCTTTGGTGTGCCATCCTTCTTCTTAACCAATACAACAGAAGAAGCAAATGGGCTAGTACTGGGTCGGATGTGTCCCAGTGCTAAGAACTCATGAATGGCCCTCTCAATCTCATCCCTATAGGCTTTAGGATGCCTATAGGGTGTAGTGATCAGCCTGAATGCCCTGCTCCATCTCAATGGTGTTCTCAAACCTCTGATCTAGTGGATGTCCTAGTGATATATCCCCAAAAACCGTGGAGTACCTGTCCAAAATCGACTACACATCTGGGTGAACATCTTGCCCTGTGTCCCCTACCTCTGAAATACACAGCTCTACTGCTCACTCTATGTCTCCCTTCTGGAAGTCTTCCTCCATCCGATGTGTTGAAACTGTCTACGGAGGATATGTGTGCATGCCTCGGATCATCACATGATTACCACTCTTCTTGTCTGTCCACTCCATCTCCAAAGTATCCCAATCTGTAGTGACCTTCCCCATCGTGATCAACCATTGCACTCCCAGCACCACGTTGGTGTCTGGAATGTTAACCACAAAAAATGATATGTCATAGTGTAGGTCCCCATGGTCACTGCTGATGCGGGAACGCATCGCGCACACTGCATAGTTCTAGCACTGGGTACTAGTACGAAGAAGCCATCAAATCTCTCTGTCTATATGCCCCTCCTTTCCACCAGCTAGGCATCAATAAAGTTGTGAGTGGCCCCACTATCTACCAGAACTGAAACACGTTTTCCCTGAACGGTACCCTGGAAACATAGTATCAAATACTTCGGAACCCCTAGCAAATATTCAAGGACTTATCCTGTGGGTGCAAACACTGCTCCTCCTGCTCCTGGGGGAGGAGGTGGTGGATTATCCCCTCTCTACACTACAACGATGGCCTCTCCCTCTATATCCTCATAGGCATCTTCTTCTCCCTCACTGTCAGAGAATACCTCTATGTAATGTGCCTTCCTTGCGGCACATCGATGACTCGGTGTCCATGGCTCTTGGCATGTGAAGCATAGCTTCCTCCGTCTCAAGTCTCTCCATGTATCATCGTCCAAAGGCCCTCGGCCTTGATTCCCCTTTGGCGGTGGAACTCTCGTGTCCTTCCCCTTTTGCTGAAATGTTGGTCTCTGGGGGAAAGGAACTCTAGTCCTAGGCAAAGCATCCTGCAAGTCTCTCGTTCTCCCGACTGCATCCTGAAGTGTAGTAGGTCTTGTGGATCTGACTAGCCCACACAGAGGTTCTTCCAACCCATCAATGAACATGTAAATCCTCCTGGCTGATGACAAGTTAGGTACCATCACTGAAAGTCTCAAGAACTTGGAAATGCAAGTTTCTGGTTTCTCGATCTTCTTGATCTTGGTCATCTTGACAAAATTCTCTTCTGGATCCTTCCAATCAAACCCCTCTACCAATATCCACGTGAACTCCACATACGCTGTCACTACTGAGTGACCTAACGTGGCCATTCCATGAAACCACCCGCCATGGTCCTCTCCCTCAAGGTGCAACGCTGCCACCTTGATGGCGTCCCCCTCTGCCATCTAATTAAGCTAAAAATAAATGTCCAGCTTCTCCACCCAAGATTTCAGTGAACATTTAGATGACCCATCAAAAGTCAACATGAAAAACCTGCCCACGGTACATTGCAACTCACCTCCCTGCATGTACCCACCACCTCTATTCTAGTTGCGGGGTCTGTTGCTGTTCTTGAGTTGGCAAAAGTCATGGAAAGTGAGAGCTTCACCAAACTATCACCCATAAGACTGATACTCTGCAAAATAGTCCCCCAAATGAGCCACCTTCGACTCTTGTGGTCCTCCCATTCTGGTACCTGTAGCCAAGAATGTGGGCATCGTGGAACGTGAGGAGTGTGTGGCACCACCTGCTGTGCTATGTTCTGCTCATGTATGTGATGGGAAGTGTCAGATACCTCACTGATGTGAAAACCCCTTAGGGTTTCACGCTGTTTGTTATTCGTGAAAAACTTCTGTCCCATCTCCTCTATCTTCCTCGGGAGTTCATGCATAGATTTCAAGAGGAGATTCCCGAAATCCTTTATGTCATCTCTTTCTTCAGCCATAGGTTCTTCCTCCTCTGCGTCCACCACTGGAATGCAGTCCCCTTCCCCAAATGTGGCATCGAGTCTTCGCTCTCGGCTCCTATACCACTTTGTCCAATGAGTGATGTATTCCTTTCCTCCGGGTGTCATAGACTAATCTTCTCCATAGGTTGAGCCAATTCTATGAGCTCTAATACCACTGTAATAATCCGAATAGGAAATAAAAAACAATATAAAGCAACATAAACAATAACTACAAAAAATAGAGAGACATCATGAAAAACACTACACACATGGAGAAAAGTTGAGCCATTTTATTATAATTTGAAAGAGGAAAATGCATACAAAGGTTATCAGAATGATGGAACCTTGGCTTGCTCAAGGAAAGTTGAAAATACTCTTAGAATCCCATTGTGAATGGCTGCTCTCTCTATGACTGCGTAACTCCCTGAGCTGCTGCTATTGCTGTCGAAACTGATGCCTCTATTTGGAGTGGAGCTGCTCCTTGGGGCTGTTCCCCTACTAAAAAAAATATGAAACCCTGGATATGAGCTCTCCTCCAAAAACTTAGAAAAAACCTAGGAAGGAATTCCGAAAAGGCTGACCCCGAAATTTCACCCCCTTGGGAAAATGATGCACTCCAAGTGAGTATGTTGGCCCTTAACTGTCAAACTGAAAATGGTGGTCTCCTCCTACTTCAAAATATGACCCGTGAAGGGTTGATCCCTTCACACTTCTCCTGGGTTGAAATCCCTGATCTTCCTTCTCTCCCAGTGTTGCTTGCTCCCAATACTGCGTAATACCTAAGTGTGACTGCACTGCCTTAGTGACTGTGTGGCTCCTGGCTGAAAGGTACTACATTCTCTACTATGAAAATCAATGGTAAATCTCCTCACCTGAGCGGGCACTCAAAGTCCCCCGAGGCTGAGGTTGGAATCTCCACTCGAAGACACCTGCATGCTGAACAACACTTGCTGACTTCACTAAACAACGTAAGCATGCTCAATGTTTGATAGATAGAAAATCAGAAGATGCATAATAGAATGATTGAATTGCTAGCCTCTCCCTCCTTTTATGCTTGAGAGCCTAGCTCTCCCTTGGGCCCCACTCAACTGTGATATCCCCTCATGGTCATGTTGTGCCCCCTAAACTGCCTTGTCTTGGCCCATGCTACCTCCACATTGTCACTCTCCCTGCGCTGTCACTTGGCTCCTCTGGGCCCCATGCTGAAATCTGAATTTGTCCAAGTGACTTTAGGGAGTTATTTTATCCTATGTTTGGGTTATGGGCTCCATCACCCCCTTTATCTCATGACTAAACATTAGAAAGGAAAAATCTAAGAAAAATTAATATTGCCAATTAGCTGCTGCTAATTGGGAATATTACAGTTCATTTTTCACAGGGTTCCCTTGTCGAAATTATTCACAAGCCAATTAAAATAGTTACTCCAATTTGAGTATGGAAATATCCAATTTGGAGTTTCGACATCCCGGCATGCTTTCGGGGAAAACCGAGGGAGGTTATTGACCAAAATAATGTTTTAATACCTTCCCATGTGTTGGATTTCATCCAGGTTGAACGTGTGGATCCCTAGGAGCTGATTAACAAATTTTCTCAAAATGTGCACAATTTCCAAACTACCAAGTTTGACCTCGATCTGTGTGCAACTCGAGGTGAATCTGGAAAATCTAAGCAAATGGGTTGGGTTTTTAAAAAATATAGAAAATCATGTATATCCAAAACAATTTCTCCATATTCGAATTAGTCTAAAATTTATACGCAGGTCTTGGAAGAAGTTTGGTAAAAAATGATTGCGTTTCCAGAGTACTAGAACCTTTCAAAAAGAGCCAGAAAGCCAACTTTGGGCACGATTTCCTAGGATCTAGATTTGAATGAGACAAATCCAAGAGAGGTTTTTGTTGTAAATATAACCAATTAGGCTCTCTCTGAACTAGTTTTGAAAATTATCCATGGTTAGCAAGATATGCCAATAGCTCTGAGGTCAGTTTTGTTAAAATGGTTCAATTTTCCAGAAATGAGGAAAATGAATAATTCTCTTTGTAAATATTATAAAATGGCTCAACCATGGTTTGTATGGAAAGTGTTCAAAGTCTTTGAAGTTCTTGAAAGGGATAGAAGCACGGAAGGAATAAAGGATGGATTGAAGCTTTGTTGTAATAATAATTGCATCTTAATTGAATTTTTCTCCATCTCTAAATTCTTTGTAAGTATTATGTTTGTATTTTAATTACATTTTACTAAGTTAATTTTTCTTGCTCTAGGCATGGAAAGGATCCACCACCGCCTGGAAGCAAGTTTGGTAGTTCATTTGAATCACAGGAATTAGATTTGCAGAGTGAATTGTGTTGAAACATTGCTTAGATCTTTGAATGCTTTCATTTATGCACTTAATACTCTTACTCTGTTTTGTGATTTGAAGTTGAATGCTATAGATTTCATTTCTCAATTTGTAAAGACCAACAAGGATTTCATTGAGTAATGATTCTTAACATGTGAATTATTTCTCTGATACGCTTTCATAGAGAAGAATATTTAAAGAGTGTTTTTAATTCAAAAACATACAGGGGTTAATCACTGTGTTACAAGAGTGGAAATGAATTGATTATGCTATGTTTATTTTCCATACATCGACACCATTCCTTGTTCTATAGATCCTAATTGAAAGAAATAGATCTTTCTTCTCAATTGGTATAGATCAGCAAAGGTTTTGTTGGGTAATAATATTTAGCATGTCACTGGTTTCCTTTATGTAATTGCATAACGCAGAAGCATTTTTGAAGCATTCTTAATTCAAGAGTACGCATGAATTGATTATGATGTCCGAGACCTTGAAATTAATTGAGTTTATACAATCCTTTAACGTTATGCGTAATAATTAGAGGTGTTTAATATTGAACGTGTTGATTCTGAACCCAACACGATAAGAGGAATATTGAATTCAAATTGAAACACAGTGTGCATCAAACATAGGGTTTCTGAGTTGCTGTGACAGTGTTTGCTGAAATAGTATTAAGTCCACAATAAGGATTGAGTTCTTGTGTTAAGTATAGCTAGCATAGAAATAAATAGAGATTTTGCATTTCGTTTACAAATACGAAATTATTGATTCATAGATGCCCCGAGGATTTGAATCGATTTCACTTGAACTAGTTTCGTTTGGATTTGAATTAATTTAGTTGGATTTGAATTGGTTTTGTTTGGATTTGAACCAATTTCATTTGAATTATTTTCATTTAGATCTAAGATTAGTCTCATTTGGATTTGGAATCGATTTCAATTTGAGTTGGTTTTGTTTAGATCTAAGTTAGTCTCATTTAGATTTGAATTAGTCTTCAAGCTAGTCTCATTTGAATAGGAGTTGATTCTGGTTTTTTAGATTTTCATTACCTAGATTTAGATCGAAAAAATTATTCATCTTATTTATATTGAGATTTTAGTTACTTAATTGAAATCGTTATTGATCTCATTTTGAATTTAGATTTTATTACTTAGATCAGAATTCAAACTATTGTTGGTTTAGATTGAGATTTTCATCACTTATTAAAATTGTTCGAATAGTGATTTGTCTTGTTTAAATTTTCATTTGAATGGATATGCTTACTATAAATTAGATAGTGAATGGAGTTAGTTTCATTTGTATAGTGAATTATCTTTTAATGACTTGAATTTCTTGTATAGTGATTGGTATTGTTTGAGCATGTTTTCCTCAATTGATTAGCTTCAATTAGAAATAGAAATTTTGTACTTAAACAACAAGTTGATTCTTACTCTAGTCTAGGTTAGATGATATGATCCTGCGTTCCCTATGATTGTGCCTTGAAGCTTACAAGCCCCAAATTGATAATTCAATGTTGGAAATTATAGCAATATGTTTGCCCAACATTTTTGGCGTCGTTGTCGGGGAGGTGCTAAAGGGATTAGAGCCTAGTTTCTTTCACAAGTTTTTGTGTGATATTAGTTGCAGGGAAATCAGAGGGAGAAGAGTGTATAGTAATATGTGATTAAAGGGCCACGCATCCACTATGGTGGGGTTGCTCCAAAGTTTGGTTGTCCAAGTATGCAAGTTTGGTGAGTTTTACTGCAATTAGTTTTTATTCATTTTTCAAAGCTCTTGAAAGACAAAACATTTTTTGGGTGTTGTAAGAACCCTTTGTACTAATCCATGTTGCGAGACCTGGATCATCAACCATTAGGAGAAATTTAAGAATGATTTAGAGCTTGAAGAATGTCCCTTGAAGCACTTTCTCAAATCTTAGCAGTAGTTGGGGTATCTTCCTCTCAGGGAGAGTTCATCCTGAGCGCATTCAGGAAATTATCTATCTCTCCACAACCAGAAAATTATTTGGAAGTCTCCCTTGATTCCTCCTGCCAGATCGATGAATCGTGTACCAAATCCGATGGGAAGCATCTAGTTGAACCTGAGATCGAAGAACTTTCACCATGTCCAGCAGCAAGCTTTGTATGCATTCCTGAGACCAATTATCCAGGTTTTCTCGGCATGATCGAGGAGGAATTTCAAAGTGTTCCAAAAGAAGAAATTAGCCAATACCACCAATATTACATCGATCATTGGTTCCAGGTTACAATTTAGTCAAAGTAACACTCTCATCTTCAAATACTCTTTGTATCACATCTTTCAAAGCTGTTGATTTTTCATGCTCATATACCTTCTAAATTTTATATGCTAAATCTGGGCATGATTATATCTTTGTACCTGATCCACACATGGCTTCATTGGAATTTCTCTTTCACTTGAAGGAGGACATATTTTCTTCAGTGTAGTACGAAATTTAGTATTGTAATAAATAAATAAATGAAAATAGTAAAGAGAAAAATAATTCCTTTTGTGAAAATGAGCTTGTATGGCACAACTAGGCAGGGACTTTACTTGAAAACCAGGTAACTGGTGGGAAAGGTTCCCAATAGAGTTTGTAAATTTGTATGAGTTCTTCAAATCATGTATTTATGTTTGTACTCAAGTTGGTTGATGTGGGATTCCTTAAGGCCCACCTACCAACGAGCCTCATCCCATCGACATCAGCACATTATATCAGACCAAGGTTAAGGTTAGATAAGGTACCCGAGCGCCCGCATGCCTTAATGGCAGGTATCCTTGTCATCTACTAAGGAAATACATCAATGTTTCTTGGTGGATGAATTTTGCAGTCCATTCGACTTCGACAAATCCATTCATGTCTAGTAGAATGTACCTAGTGCCTTCATTCCCATTGACATCAAAGGTGGGATATCTCGCATTGGTTAACGATCTCCTCAATGGTTGGTAATCGAATTATTCTTGCTTATGTTTGACATCGACACCTTTTATTCACATATGCGAGATTTCACATGGGTGTGTAGCAGTTGAAGACTATATGGTTTTGAGATCTTAACACAGATTGCAATAGTTTGTATCTTTGTATCAACATTTCCATTTTTCATTTGTAGTAGTCTATTTGTTTCAATAAAAGTTTCCCTATCACAACATTTTCAGTCATTTCTCTTGGTTTCATAGGGACATTCAACTCCCCAAGCATGGGGGAGATGGGGAACTTCATCATATTTTTTAGCCTTCAATTCATCCTTCAACTCTTCAGTTCATCCTTCATCTCTTCAACTTCCTTCAACATATCAAAATCAAGACCCATTGCAGCTCTAACACTTCTGCTCAGATCAATATATAAGTACACATCAGCTCTAGTTCATCCTCCACTTCATCTTGTAGCATCGGGCACATCAACGACAAAGGAAAAACTTGACGCAAATTTGGCTTATGATTCTCTAATTCATTAGAAGGTTAAATAAGCTTCATGATTCACCACTTCTCATTCCACGCATTTCATCTTTCATAAACCATTATACTTCTATTTCCTTCCATTCATTACGCATATACTCTGATTACAAGACCATGTTGAAAGTGAAAGCCTTATGGTGCATTAATAAAAGCAGTCTCTATGGTGTCTTATCCTTCCACGATAATAGGCATTAGGATGAAGTCATTACTGCCATGAAATGATAAAGGAAACCACCTATAGACATTGATCTTACGATGACAGAGTATGAAAGCACCCATTCACCATATCCACCACCACCTCTTTTGTAATGTTCCAAATTAGGAAAATGCTACAACAATGAGAATATCTCAGGATATTATAAAGTTGGAGACCCAGCAATATGCAAACACAATAATGGAGCAGCAACAACACTCAACTCATAAAAATGTGAGATAAATCCATAGCCATCTCATTAGATAATAGCAACAACAAATGAATACAATATCTTGAGGAAAAAGGTCACTCAAGATAGGCAATGCTCAGCCTCAAGAAACAAGTACAAGATGCATGATAAAATACTGCTACAAAATGCATACCAAGCTATGACAGCGCAGTTGTATAGAGAAATTGCATGCTACATATGTCAAATACATAGATATATCAATATGTGGCCCAATACAACATTGGGAGTGAAGATCTCATCTCCCAAAGGCTACCTCAAGTCAATCCTGGAAGGATTGGCTATGAAACACAAAATCTGCAAAATGCCGGAGTTGCTAGGTAGCAACTACAACTCAGAAATAGAACTAGATGGAGAAGACTGAAGATGCTGCAACAAATGACAAGATCTCCTCCAATGGATCTCTAGAATGAAACACTGATCGTCTCACCTAAGATCTCATCCTCCAAAGATATCTGCAAAGCCCTATTGCAAATACTCCACTAAAATAACGCAGTCACTGGATGAAACTGCGCTGTAGGGCTAGGGAATGAATTGGCCTTGATGCCAAAGTCTGCAATGAGCTCCGGAATGCCTCCAATCTGATCTCCCAAAGAGAAGAGAGACTCCTCCTCTAAAAAATAGCTGATGGAGGTGGTGTAGTGAACCCTCACTGCAACACCCAACAACACAGTATTATTCTGCTACAGAAATAACGTTGTCTTGATGGAGGATGCTTGGCCTCAAGCCTATATGTGAGGAAAATGAAGAACAATCCCTCAAGAGACCTCTCAAGAAGGAGAAGGAACCCTAAACAGGAATTCCCCGGCAATTCTTGCTAAACAACAAAGAATGCACAATTGTCTGAATAGACAATGTGATGAATAATACAAGCATGAGAAACAGTGGTTGCCTTGCCCTCCTTTTAAACAAGTGAAAGCTCTTTCTCCATGGGCCTCATCCATTAGGGTTTCCTCCACCAATTATCCCTTTCCTCATTCACACTGCGCTATCTTCCAAAGTAAGCCACTCCTCCTATGGCAACGATGTTGACTTGGTCAAGCCTAGCCTTATCCACTTGCAAATAACCCTATTCACACATGAGGGTGTGCAAACCAGCTCCAAAGATGATCCCCTTTCATACTATGAGGGATTTTATTGAGAATTTCATTATGCATGGGTCTCCTTACCCATTTATTCTCCTCCTAGGTGAAATTAGAAAAAATTAATGTTCCAATTATCTACATGAAAATTTGGAACATTACAGTCCTCCCCTCTCAAAGATTGCTTGTCCTCAAGCGAGTGCAAGGATAGACTAAATTATTTTCTCCTCCTCTCCATGTAGCATATGTGTATGATGATCTCCTTCAAGGAAAGTGATGCTATCTCATCAATCAAGCCTCCACATTGCCCCTCCTCAGCATGTAAGTTAGCTATCAAGCCATCATCATGTAAAGGTGAAATACTCAAGAGGATAGAAAAGTGATGTCTAGAGGTCCCCTTGAAGAACGGGATCTGACATGAAATGGGAACTATCTTTCCCATATGGATCCTCCATCTCCAAGCTATGAGCCATGCAAAATGAGTCACCTTCCAACTAGGCAACTCCTGAAAGCTGTCATCCACCTTTGGCTCCACCAAAGTAGGTGGGATGAAAATCTGCACATGGTAAGAAATGTAGCCTACCCCACGCTGTCCATATCTCCACTTATGATAAGTGTAGAGTGTTGTCTGTCTATGGGCTGCAATGAAATTTCCCTCAAATGGAAAGATGGAGATTATATCTCTAAGGATCTCTCCTCCAACATTATGAAACATGTTGGCCCAAATCATCTCATATGTGATGAGTTGGAAGTCATCATCTTATGGCATCACATCCATCATATGGCTCACCTCATAAGGAAAAAAATGAGCTACTGTAGTGGCCATACCATCTCCCATGCTCCCTCTATAATATGTAGTGCAAAGTGTGTGGGAGTTTTCTCCCTCCAATGACACATCCACCCAATGTGTCTCTCCTCCAATCATGCTCCCAAGGAAATATTTATCACTATCGATCAATGGAACCATAAGGAGAATCATGCTGGTTGCCATGTGAAGTAAAGGAGAAGGACAATGGTCCCTCAAATGTAGCCATCATAGTTTGACTCTCAACTTCCATAGAAAATAAAATGATGGGTGGCCTCCCCACCGTTTGCTTGCTACCCCAATCTCTTCACCAATATGGAGATAGTGAATGATATAATGTGCAATGTGAGTATATTCCCCATAAGAAATCTTCTCCCCATATCTACTTAGGGAGTAATGATCCATAATGACCTTATGTAGACCATCAAATCTAGAAGGAAGAATATTCCTCCTTTGAGCAAATCCCTGCACATATATGGTTAAGAGATGCATATATATAGACAAATCATTATGCAAGTCAATAATACTCCTACCATATGTTTTGCTCATATAAATGGAGTGGCTCATAGATTAGTGTCCCCTCATCCTCCAAGGGAAAGGAATTGACTGTGCTAACTCCTCCAACTCCTTATGATCCATGGAGTGCCTCCTCAAGTTCTTCAAGTGGTTCCTCCCACAAGAAGACAAGAAATGTAATGTGGCCTTCATGGTTGGCCCATGGTTCCTCCTTAAATGTACCACATGTATAGTAGGGAGGATCATGCTCCCAGTGGACATCCTCGATCTCAAGCCCACTCTCCAATAAAATCTCCCCATGAACATAAACATATCAAAAATACATGGAAGCATAATACAATAAGAACAAGTTTCCAAATGACAACCAGAGAGTGAATCATAGTTCCATCCATGGAACCAGCACAGTGCATCTCTTGCCTGCATCAAATCAAACAAAAACAAGTGTTCTCCTAGCCACTTGTTTGCTGCCACAATCATTCTACAAGATGTAAACATGGAAGTACATAAGGGTGTCAATGGTGCATACCAACAATCATGTGGCTCTTCCCACAAACCACCAATGAGATAGCCAATCTCAATGCTACAAATGGCTTCAAGAAAAACACTATACAATATGCAAGAAGGAATAATCCTCCTTGGTAAAATATGCTGCTCATAAATAGACAAGAAGTACAAAACATAAGGTGGAATTGTACATTATCCATTATGTACATGAATACTTAAGCTGAAATGGCTCAACTGAAAATGCTCCCTTACTCTCAATGAGTAGGAAGGTGGCTGTGACATCCTCTCCATCATCATTTGGCCTCTGAATCTCTCCATATGCTGATGTATGTCCTGTTGGATGCCCTCCCAATTGAACTCCTCTGCCAAGGCAAGATATGCATCAGAATGCATGGAAAAGAAGTCCTCATGTGCTGCATGCAACAACTTATCCTTGAGACTAGAATCTCTAGTCAAGAAGACTCTGTCATGTGAATAGATGACCATATCATCTACCATGTATCTGTCATCTCCATCTGGGTCATCGAGAATCATGAATGCATCGAGATCCTTGGAGTAATCTACCAAGAACTGAGATCTTCAGTAAGTATCAATCCTCCTAAGAGACAGCGCTGGTGATCTGGCATGTGTAGCTCTCCTCATGCTGTTTTCTGCTACTTTGACATCCCCCATGCCAAATTTCTTCTCCAAACTCTTCACCTCTCCAAAATCCAAGAGCGGTGAATCCAAAGACAAAATGTCTCTCATTGACGATAGATCTGGTGGCCTCCCTGGTGGAATGCCTCTATGCAGTGAGACATCAATGTTAAGATAGGACTGCACATATGGTTGGGAAATCTTTCCCTTGCTCTCACAGTTCAATATATTCTACCTCCCCTTTGCACTAACTCTCTGAAATAGAGAAGGGTGTGTGCCTCTCATCACATGATGCTGCTCTTCCTCCCTTCCTTCTCCTTCCAACTACAATGCTGCACAGTCATGCTGCTCACTGATTGTGATTGGACCTCCATGTATGAGATCCTGGGAACTTTCTTGCAAAGATGCAAGAATCCCTCTAGTTGGATCAAGAGCTCCTCCTTCCTCTGCATGAGGTGCTAGATCAACTCTATAAATGACAGCGTTGTTGCCCTTAGCCTCCTCAACATGAGTGGGAAACCCTCCAATAATTGGATCCTCTTTTGGAAAAGGGATCTCTTTGCCTCCTTGTGTCAAAATACAAGATGAAGGTTTTGCCTCCAATAAAGTATCATGCAATATATCAGCCTCCTTCATGGTTCTCTGAAATGATTCTGAGTCTACGGTTTCCTTCATCACATGCAAGGGTTTTGTTTGTTTGAATGTGTTGGTTCTTTCCACATGTGTTTTAGAATTCCTCCTACCAAATCTCTTCATCAAAGTTCTAATGAACATTGCATAGGAAGAGGTATTTACATTTTTCAAGGTAAATGACTCAAATAACCACCATGCATAGACCTTACCTCCAAAGTGCAGTGCTGCTACTTTGATGGCTTCTTCTTTGGAAATCTGATGCTGCTGCAGAAAGATGTCTAGCTCTTCTACCCAAGCCCTGGCTGAACATGTAGGGGAACCATCAAAGATAGATAGAAGAAATCTATCCATATCAAGCTACTTTCTCCTCCTCACCATGATCTTTCAAAACTCTGGAAAGGTAATATGGTCTCTAAACTTCTAAGTTTGAGATTCATACTCATGCAAGAAACCACTAAGAGTTCCTTCCTTCGACATTCCTCCTCCTTCTTTTCTTCCTCTGGCAAAGCTGGCCATGTGACTGTGCTGTGCCTCACAGGGTGTGGCTGCATCTCACCCTCCCTATCAGAAAATCCAGAGCTGGACTTAGTTTCAAACCCTCTTGGAGATCCTGTACATATCTCCCTTCTTATCTTCTCAAATTCTTCATAAATGCTCTGTACAGGTCTTGGAAGAAGCTTTGTAAGCTCATCTTCCTTCTTCTCTCCATGAAATGGAGTCTTCATCTTCTATCTTCTTTTTGCAAATGTTTTCCCATATTAAAAAATGAAAATAGGGTATTTCCTAAAATAAAAATCAAAGGACCAAAAGAAAGAAGATTAAAAAATGATATAAAGTATGAACCTCACAAAAAGAAATAAAAATAGATCTTGAAAGTGTTGCACATCCAAATGCCACTACTTTTTAGTTACTTTACTTTTGCAAATAATATTTTGTGCAGCCTGTTCAAAATGCCACAATTCATGATGATCAAATAGTTTTATCTTGATTCATTCATGCTTTTAATTTCATGTCATGATAGCTAGTGAATAAATATCTGGCCAAACCATTTAATCTTGGCAGATCAGTAGTTAAGTAGAGAATAAAATGAGCTCATCAGTTTAATATGAGCCATTGGAAGTTATAAGGTTAGAAGTAGGTTAGTTTTCTTATTAAAAGAAAATGAAAGGGTCAGCAAGCTTAAATGCACCCAATAAAGGAAATAAAATTCTAGGATAAAGAATGGGTAGGTAGATTACTTTCACAAGAAATGGAAAGCATCAAATATTTCATCTCATATCGCTAATATCCTCCTAAAATCCTCTTCCCCGAGTTAAAAACCCATTTCTCTTTGAAAAACCCTTTCCCCTTTATTAACTCCACCTTTTCATTTAAAAATGCAAAACTCACTTTTTGCATAGTTTAAATATATTGGGCCCCATTTCATTTAAACCCTCCCCCATATCATATCAACTCATCCACTTTAATACATTTCCCTATATTATTCTATTCTACCACCTATTATATTTCATTAACCCCCATATTATATTAATTCCCGATTTAAATACATATTCCCCCTGACCTCATATAATATTTTAAACCTATAGTCTATATATTCCCCCATTTATATATTTACTAACCCCCTTAGCATATTAACCCTCCCGTATATAAGTTTCCCGAACCCCTTTATATCATTTCCCTGACCCACCTTACATTTAACCCTCCGCCTAAGTAATTTACCCCATATCCCCTTTATATTTATCCCCTCGTATAACACTATATTAAACCCCACTTTATGATATTCCTTGATTCCATTTTCATATAAATCCATATTATAAACCTTTTCCCATTTAATCTCTCTACTCCACCATTTAAACCCGCAAAACCTATCCATCGTCAGATCTTTGCTGTCAGATCCAACGGCCTACATGCTATTTCACATTCCTTGCAGTTCCGATGTTTAAAACCCACTTGGCGGGGGTAAAGAAAGGGTTGGTTTCGCACTGCCGCCCATCTACCACACATCAATCCCATATTTAATCGCACATTCGAGTCTCGAAACCACTATAATTTTTTTCGTAATGCAGTAACCGCTAATCTGTTTCCGCCCATTGTAATAAAACCACTGATGTTTGAAATCAAACCCCTTCCACTGTGCGATAAAGCTGCCCACCACACGCTGTGTTAAACTGCCATTCCACCTGTGATGTGCGATAAACAAATTTTTTAGATATGGAATCCCAATTATTTCATCCATTCACCTATCTCTGTTTGAATTGTGAAAGAAAACAAATCCATCGCCAAATAGAACTAAAAATCCACTTTTCTGTCCATTCTCTTACCGCTATATACTTATAGAAAAGACCAAAAAGAACCATTACAAACAGAATAAAATGGCCATTTCCAACCAGAATTGAACTTCCGCAGTCCAAACTTCTTTCCACAGACCTCCCAGTTCAATGAAGACATTACTCCCCCATCTGCAAACTTGTGTTTCATTAACTATTGTTTTATTTTGCAGGTAATTGGCAAGACCAGGAGATTGGACAAAATGTTTTGATACTAGTCCCAAAACCTGTTTGATCCAGACATTCAGGATATGAATTCAAAGGCTTCATTCGATAAAATATTATGTGCAACAATACAACAGAAGGAAACAATTTACAGAGTAATGGTCAAAGCAGAGATGAAAAAATTTACATCAGCAACAACGAAGTTTATTCAAAGTAACTCTCCAGGACACATTCTCTATTATGCATAAAGTTAAACTTGTATTTTTAGTAAAATCCACTTTTACTAAAAACACATAAACATGAAAGGATTAATGAGATTTAATGTAAAAGGAAACAGAGCAGTAAGGTGAAAGAAAATTCACAGAGTTAAAGAGTAAACAGAGCAGGAAGATAAAAGCAAAGACAATTTAAAGATGAAGACAGATAAAAGACCAAGAGTTAAAAGACAAATCAGATGACAAGCAGCGTAAAAGACAAGCGACGTGAAAGCCAGCTCGCGTGAGAGATAAGACAACAAAATATCAGAGAAATAAATAGCAAATCTAATAAACAGGGACAACTTGCATTTAGTTACATAGGTGTCTCTATATTCTTGAATGAAGATATTTTATTTCCCTTGAATAAATCCTGGTTAGTTAAACATGATATTTTAATTAAGTTTTGTATAAATACTTCATCCATTTGAAGTATTAAGTGTGGATTCCTGAACATTTCTATAGTTGAATTGATATACTATCAGAGGGTTTATTGTACCTTTTTCCAAGTTGACAGACAGGACAAGTAATAAAGGCATTTCTTTACAGGATTCATGTGTTGAGCTACTTCAGTGAAGTATATTTCAATTTCTCATGTTATTTTCTTAAGTATTCCATAAACGTGCATGTTTTCTAAATTTTAATATTATAATAGGAATTTTATTGTAGAACTTGTTTAAGTACACTATGTTTTGAACTGTTATTCATTTTCATGTTTTCTTCTGATATCCCGATCTGAGGATTCTTAATTTCCCTCTGATCCCGATTGACCTCCTTCACCTTCCTTCATTATCCGGTTTAAGGAATCCTTAAATTCTTCTTGATCCCAACTGAAAACCACTTCACCCTTTAGCCTTTAAGATTTGATTTTTCTCAGCTAGCTTGCCCTGTAACACTGCTTTTATAATTTGTCTCTGTCCTGTTTTCTTGATAATTGACTCCATAGCCCAATGGAAAAGTAGAAAAGCATCTATCCATCTAAGTCAGTAATTCCACCAACAAATCAAAATCAAACCAAACCAAGAATTCATAACTAGCCTAAAATCAATTAAAACAAAAAATTTAACTCATTAAGAGAGAGCCCTCTCTCAGCATTAGGAAGGCTAGATCTTAATCTCAAAAGTAGGTTTGTGGTTACCTCGGTGATTTCTTTCTTTAGCCTTGAGAAATTACAGAGTGATAACATATTGGCGACCATACTCGGGACAAGCATCTTCTTCAAAAATATTATACAAGTTCAGATTTGATCTATGATGGTGGACAGTGATCAGACACACAAAGGTTAAAATCATCCACCTGGCGACTCCAAATCAATTTCAAAATCAAATCCAATACTCCACTGGAGGAATGAACCTAAAATAATAGCATGGGAAGATCAGGTTTCTAAGTTGGATTATAATCCAAGACATCATGTTCTTTCTCATCAAAAAGTTTTTTCAATTTATATTGTATTTTAGAAAAGATCTTATATTAGTTTTTAATTACTTTCCTTTCAAAATTGTAAATGAAGATTGTCTTGATCCCTTTGAGCAACTTTCTTTTGAAACTTATGATGATCATCTTCTAATTGATAAGCCTCAAGTAATCAAGACTGATCTTACAATTCTTGTACATATTCCTGTACCTTGTAAAGTTCTGGATAGATATAAGCCACTCATCTTATATCCTATACTCCATGATTTCCCTGATAACTATTACAAATATTTGATCCCCATGTTTGATGTAGAAAATGGTAACATCACTACTGAAAAACATATTCAAGGTTTTGAGAATTATCTAGACCTATTTGAGATTGATGAAGATGATCTTAGTATTAGACCTTTTTCTCTTTCTTTGCAAAGTAAAGTAAAGAGTTGGTTCAAGAACCTGACTATTGCAAGCATTTCAAATTTCCAACAGTTTGTCAAATTGTTCCTTGATAGATGGATAATCAAAGTCAACCTTTTTATGATCATAGAAGAATATAATCAGTTGAAAAGACAACCAAACGAGACAATACAACAATTTTCTGCCAAATTTAATCAAGTTTATTATTGAATGCCAACAAATATAAGACCTCCTTCTGATTCATCTCTCTTGCATTATCCAAAGGCCTTTGATCTAGAAATGGAGTTTCAGCTAAGAGAAAGAAACCCCACAATGCTTGAACAAATGAAAAACATTGCAATAGATGTAGAAGTTAATCTGCTAATTAGAAGGGAAAAGTTGAACGCAGAAGAGAAGAACAACACTACAGAGCACTTAACATCTTCAGAGGTAAAACTCAACATTTTGGTAAGTAAAATAGAGAAAAGTATACAAAAAATCACCATGAAAGATGGATTTTCCGTTCAAGATCACCATGACCAACTTATTGCAGAAAAAGAAGAGGTTATTGGCCATAAACACTTTCCTGCTAATCCCAAATACCATAGATCAGAAAATGGATTTATAAATCAAAATGTGGAGGAGAAATTTGTTGATCTCATGTGTATGTTTGATGACATTACTTCTTTTAATGATTTCCTAAGTATGATCAGTATGATGATAATTATTTTCTCCAAATTCAAGTTGAATTTACAGAGCAATCAATAGCTAGTTTGTGGGATGAGGAAATCCAGTTTCAGCGGCCAGAATATAGTGATAAAACAATACATATCAGCTATGAGAGTGAAGAAGAAAGTGTGGAAATTTTCAAAATAAGTGAAGGATCTTTGCCTGTTTGTTTTGCTTCATTTCAGTTCATCAGAGACAACTTTAATGCAATAAAAAATCAGCAGTTTTTAGGTATTGTTATTGACAACAAAGAACACAATGAAACTCTTGATCAGGATTCTTCAGTTTCACAATTACAGTTATCAAATTCCATTGAAATACCTGATCAAATGACACAAGAAAGTTCTATACCACTATGTTTTGAAGCATTTCAGTTTTTCAGGGTAAACTTTTATAATATCTCTAAGGATGAGCAGTCTGTAGAAATATATGAAGTCCCATTGAAACCCATATATAATAGGTTGCAACAATCCTTCAGAATCAAGATGATAAAAGTCTCATCAGACAGACATTTCCATCAACAGAAATATCATCACAAAATTTATTTGAAAATCTGCAATTATCTTAGGAAAATCATAGGTTAATTTTGCAGGGAAATAACAGTTTAGTTTCATGGCATGGAGGCCATCTAGAACAGATGTACAGTTGCTTGGATCAGTTGAACATTAAAGTATATGCTTTGGAAGATCCTTTTGAACATTTTTTTGAGTCAGCAAAGGAAATTAAACATTTTCTTATCAAATTTATATTTGTTGACAATTTTCTATTGGGTTGTAGAACTTCAGTTTTGATCACAAACAAGCAAATGCAGCAAAAAATTTCAATATATATAATGCTTGAATGGTTGCATTGGTTGTTTCATTTTACCTAATCAACAGTTCTACAACTGATTAGAGTAAGTAGGTATAATTTCAGTTTGATTGGATTTTGTTTTCAGCAGCAATTTTATTTCAGATCATATTTCAGTTTGAAGAAAAGGTTGTGATTTCAATTTGATATTTTCAGTCATAGAGATTATATAACAAAGAGTGTGCAGGCTTGGGATAGGCCCAATGGATTAGGTCACTAGTCGACGGTGTTCTTGACATCTCACAAGGAGGTGCCATCCCCAAGTGGAACCACTGTTAGGGTCATATAATAATAGGGATCATAATTTTGAATTGCCTATTTTTAATCTTGTAATATTGTACATACCTTTTCTTTTTGCAAATGTTTCCCATATTAAAAAATGAAAAGAGGGTATGTCCTAAAAGAAAAATCAAAGGACCAAAAGAAAGAAGATTAAAAAATGATATAAAGTATGAACCCCACAAAAATAAATAAAAATAGATCCTGAAAGTGTTGCACATCCAAATTCCACTACTTTTTAGTTACTTTAATTTTGCAAATAATATTGTGTGTAGCTTGTTCAACATGCCACAATTCATGATGATCAAATAGTTTAATCTTGATTCATTCATGCTTTTAATTTCATGTCATGATAGTTAGTGAATAAAGATTTGGCCAAACCATTTAATCTTGGCAGATCAGTAGTTAGGTAGAGAATAAAATGAAATCATCAGTTTAATCTGAGCCATTGGAAATTATAACGTTAGAAGTAGGTTCGTTTTCTTATTAAAAGAAAATAAAAGGGTCGGCAAGCTTAAATACACCCAATAAAGGAAATAATATGTTAGGATAAAGAATGGGTAGGTAGAGTAATTTCACAAGAAATGGAAAGCATCAAATGTTTCATCTCATATCGCTAATATCCTCCTAAAATCCTCTTCCCCGGGTTAAAAACCCATTTCCCTTTGAAAAACCCTTTCCCCTTTACAAACTCCACCTTTTCATTTAAAAATGCAAAAATCACTTTTTTCATAGTTTAAATATATCGGGCCCCATTTCATTTAAACCCTCCCCCATATCATATTAACTCATCCACTTTAATACATTTCCCAATATTGTTCTATCCTACCACCTATTGTATTTCATTAACCCCCATATTATATTATTCCCCATTTAAATACATATTTCCCCTAACCCCATATAATATTTTAAACCTATAGTTTATATATTCCTCTTCTTTATATATTTACTAACCCCCTTAGCATATTAACCCTCCCGTATATAAGTTTCCGAACCCCTTTATATCATTTCCCTGACCCACCTTACATTTAACCCTCTGCCTAAGTAATTTACCCCATATCCCCTTTATATTTATCCCCTCGCATAAAACTATGTTAAAACCCACTTTATTATATTCCCTGATTCACTGTTTAAACCCGCAAAACCTATCCACCATCAGATCCCCGTTGTCAGATCCAATGACCTACACGTTATTTCGCTTTCCCCGCATGTCCGATGTTTAAAACCATGGGGGGGTGTGAAACCCACCCCCACTCATCTTCCACGCATTAGTCCCATATTTAATCACACCCCCCAGTCCCGAAACCACTATACTGCTTTTCATAATGTGATAACTGCTAATTTGTTTCCGCCCATTGCAATGAAACCACTGATGTTTGAAATCAAACCCCTTCCACTGTGCGATAAAGCTGCCCACCACACACTGTGTTAAACCGCCATTCCACTTGCGCTGCGTGATAAGCAAAGTTTTTAGATATGAAATCCCGATTATTTCATCCATTCACCTATCTCTATTTGAATTGCGAAAGAAATCAAAGCCATTGCCAAATAGAACTAAAAATCTGTTTTTCTGTCCATTTGCTTACCTTTGTAGACTAACAGAAAAGACCAAAAGACACCATTACAAATAGAATAAAACGACCATTTCCAACCAGAATTGAACTTCCGCAGTCCAGAATTCTTTCCATAGACCTCCCAGTTCAATGAAGACATTACTCCCCTCTCTGCAAACCTGTGTTTCATTAACTATTGTTTTATTTTGCAAGTAATTGGCAAGACCAGGGGATTGGACAAACTGTTTTGGTACTATTCCCAAAACCTGTGTGATCCAGACTTTCAGGATATGAATTCAAAGGCTTCATTTAGCAGAAGATTATGTGCAGCAATACAACAGAAGGAAACAATTTACATAGTAATGGTCAAAGCAGAGATGAAAACATTTACATTAGCAACATCGTAGTTTATTCAAAGTAACTCTCTAGGACACATTCTCTATTATTCATAAAGTTAAACTTGTATTTTTAGTAAATTCCATTTTTACTAAAAACACATAAACATGAAAGGATTAATGGGATTTATGTAAAAGGTAACAGACCAGTAAGGTGAAAGAAAATTCATAGAGTTAAAGAGTAAATAGAGTAGACAGATAAAATAAAATATAGTTTAAAAATGAAGACAGCTAAAAGACCAAGAGTTAAAAGAAAAATCAGATGACAAGCAGCATAAAAGACAAGCAACGTGAAAACCAACCAGCGTGAGAGATAAGACAACAAAATATCAGAGAAACAAACAACAAATCCAATAAACATGGACAACTTGCATTTAGTTACATAGGTGTCTCTATCTTCTTGCGTGAAGATATTTGATTTCCCTTGAATAAATCCTGGTTAGTTAAACATGATATTTTGTATTAAGTTTTGTATAAATACTTCATCCATTCGAAGTATTAAGTGTCCTTAACATTTCTATAGTTGAATTGATCTACTATCAGAGGGTTTATTGTACCTTTTTCCAAGTTGATAGACAGGACAAGTAATAAAGGCATTTCTTTACAAGATTCATGTGCTGAGCTACTTCAGTGAAGTATATTTCAATTGTTCATGTTATTTTCTTAAGTATTCCATAAACTTGCATGTTTTCTAAATTTTAATGTTATAAGAGGAGTTTTATTGCAGAACTTGTTTAAGTACACTCTATTTTGAATTGTTATTCATTTTCATGTTTTCTTCTGATATTTGGATCTGAGGATTCTTAATTTCCCTCTGAGATCGATTGACCTCCTTCACCTTCCTTCGTTATCCGGTTTAAGGAATTCTTAATTGCTACTTGATCCCGATTGAAAACCACTTCACCCTTCGACCTTTAAGATATGATTTTGCTCAGCTACCTTGCCTTGTAACACTGCTTTTATAATTTGTCTCTGTCCTATTTTCTTGATACATTGACTCCATATCCCAATGAAAAATTATAAAAGCATCTATCCATATAAGTCAATGATTCCACCAACAAATCAAAATCAAACCAAATCTAGCATTCATAACTAGCCTAAAATAAATTAAAACAATAAAGTTAAATCATTAAGAGAGAGCCCTCTCTGAGCATTAGGAAGGCTAGATCCTAATCTCAAAAGTAGGTTTGTGGTTACCTCAGTTATTTCTTTCTTTAGCCTTGGGAAATTATAGAGTGATAACACCCAACATGATCAGAGGAATATTGAATTCGAATTAAAACACAGTTTGCATCAAACATAGGATTTTTGAGTTGCTGTGACAGCGTTGAGTTTTCTGAGTTTTTCAAAATAGTATTAAGTCTAGAGTAAGGATTGAGCTCTTGTGTTAAGTATAGCTAGCATAAAAATAAACGAAGGTTGTGCAGTTCATTTACAAATACGAAACTAGTGATTCTTAGATGCCCCGAGGATTTGAATCGATTTCACTTGAATTAGTTTCATTTGGACTTGAATTAATTTTATTTGGATTTGAATTGGTTTCGTTTGGATTTGAACCAATTTCATTTGAATTATTTTCATTTAGATTTGATATTAGCCTCATTTGGATTTGGAATCAGTTTCAATTTGAGTTGGTTTTGTTTAGATCTAAGTCTGTCTGATTTAGATTTGAATTAGTCTTCAAGCTATTCTCATTTGAATAGGAGTTGATTCTAGTTTTTTAGATTTTCATTACCTAGATTTAGATCAAAAACATTATTGGTATTATTTATATTGATATTTTCGTTACTTAAATGAAATCGTTATTGATCTCATTTTGAATTGAGATTTTATTACATAGATCAGAATTCAAATTGTTGGTTTAGATTGACATTTTCATTACTTATTAAAATTGTTCGAATAGTGATCTGTCTTGTTTAAATTTTATTTTGAATGGATGTGATTACTATCGATTAGTTAGTGAATGGAGTTAGTTTTTTCTGTATAATGAATTATCTTTTAGTGACTTGAATTGCTTGTATAGTGATTTGTTAATTTTTGGAAACTAGGTCCAAACTCCATGTTGCACTTATCATATGACGATGGTCATATTTTTGTTGGATTCGTCTTTCAGAGAGGTTCGATATTGATCTAAAGATCATCTTTATTGGATGTGCAGAACATTTATTTTGAATTTATTCTCCACATGTGCAAGGCTGGCCATATTTGCAATGTAGGCTCACATGGCTAATAGATGTGTCACACACCCTTATTGATGGATATTAATTGGAGAGACTTGGAGGTCATTTCATCATCATCTCATCACACATTCTCTCATTGTGATCTGATTGGTTAGATAGCCTTTGGAGGCATTTTTAGCCTCACACATGTGGCTCAGAAGTCTAAAATTTGTGAATCTATTTAGGGCACTTTTGCAGCAGCGTTGACCGTGGTCAACCCTTTGTCGTTTGACCTCAAAAATCTGCAGAAAATCTGATTTTAGGATGCCGTACAACTGGTCACTAAAATCGAGGAATTTTGGGTTGTTTGACCGAAGCCCTAGTTTGCTACATTGACTTTTCTGCTACTGCATTCGTTGAATTTTTTTGTGTTGTTCTTGGGTTGGCTTTCATTGACTTGTGATGAGATTTCTTCGAGGGCTGTGTGTGTGACACATGAAGTGTTGGATGCTCGAGAAATACTTTTCTAGTTGAAGCATCTTATTGACTGTCGTAACGCAACAATATCACATATCTTTGTTGGACAAAAGGAATTGTAAATCTGATATATATTTGGCTTGTCTTCTATTGATCTATTATTGTGGTCTATCGTCATTTTACTTTCATGTTTATGTGATTGCTATTTTTTATCGGGCCTAAGAAAGATTAAATTAAAAGATCATCAAGCATAGAATACCATTGTTATCTAAATTTAACATGGTTTCAGAGCTGAGGTGAAGACAATGTCCAAGATTCATAGCTGGTGTTAGAAGAAATACTTGAAGGAAGAAATCCTATCAAGGACAAATGGCCTCCTCAACCTACAAGGGTTTCAAGGTTGATGATAAATTGACTGGTAAGTCTGATTTCCATGCATGGAATATGTCCTTGGATTTGGTGCTAGAAGATCAAGATGTCATGGACTATGTGTAGGGGAAGATTCAAGAGCCTCCATTAAATGTTTTTGCTGCCACGAAGCCAAAGAATAGAAGAGGGGAAATCAAAGCAAAGATGATTATCCTAGATTCCATTCATAAGCACTTGGTTGCTTACATTCTAGCTAAAGACAAAGGGGATGTATGATAAGTTGGTGAACATGTTCAGGGCTAGCAATGTTAATTAAATCCTCTTCTTCAAGGATCAATTGAAGAATATCAAGAAGGGTAAGGATGAATCTATTCAATAATATTTTATGAGGCTCACTGAAATCAGGAATAACATCCTAGCTATTGGGGAAGAAATATTTGATCAAGAGATGGTTCTTATTTCACTTGGAGGTCTCCCTTGAGATTGGCATGTATTCAATACCACTATTCTTAATAATAATGTGATTCTTGATTTTGATGAAATATTTAAAAGATGCACTCAAGAGGAAACAAGAATGATGGAGTATGCCTCTAATGGTAATGGAAGTGACCCTACTGCCTTCAGTGCTCATGCAAAGAATAAGAAACATGTTGGCCCGAGAAATCAAAACCATGGTAGAGCGGGGCCCAAAGGAAGGAATGGAATATGTTACACTTGTAACAAGTCTGGTCACTATGCAAGAGAGTTCCCTAATAGAAGGGACTCTCCTAGGGATGATGACAACAACTCGAGAAGGAATGGCAGGAACAAAAGGTTCCAAGGAAAAAGGAAGGCTTCCTCTGATCGTAGTGGAAATGGGAAATCTTTCAAGAGGTTAAGAAATTCCAGGTACGATCAATCTAATGTTGTTGATAATAAGAGAAATGAATTTATTCTTGTATCTGCCCTCTTTGCTGCATCTCCACCCGACACCCTGGATGTATGGTTGATTGATAGTGGTGCTTCAAGGCACCTCACTAGTTATAAAGAAGCCCTTTCTGATTTGGTTGAGAAGGATACTAATCTAGAAATTATCCTTGGAGATAATGCCACCTATATCGTGAAAGGGACAGGGATTATGACCCTCCATCTAACTCAAGGTCAAGTCCTCCGATTAGAAGATGTGTTGCATGTACCTGATTTGAAGAAGAACCTTGTGTCCATTTCAGCAATGGAAGACAAAGGGTTCAAGGTGGAATTTGTTGATGGAAAGGTACTTATCTGGAAGAAGAACTTCAAGGAAGCTCTTTATATTGGTTTTATATTTGATACACTCTATTAGGTTGGAGGAAGTACATTCGGGGCTATGACATGTGATACAACTCTTCAAACAGAGCTATGGCACTGGAGGTTTGCACACCTCCATTACAAAGCCCTTCCCAAAGCAAGGAAGGTGGTGATAGGGATGCCTGAATTTAGAGATGATCATGAAGGCATATGTCAAGGTTGTGCCAAAGGCAGCATACAAGGGGACCATTCCCCTCAAGTGTCACAAAGACAACTGATATCTTGCAATTGATACATTCTGACTTATCTGGTATGCTTCCTATGAGATCCTTGGGAGGATGTTCCTATTACATGACTTTTACAGATGACTTCTCCTGAAAGACCTAGATATATTTTTTGAAGAAAAAGGATGAAGCATTCAAATGGTTCTGTACCTTTAAGGACTTGGTGGAAAATCAAACTAAGAAGAAAATAAAAGTTTTGAGGATCGAAAATGGGGCCGAGTATGAGTCAAATGAGTTTAATGAATTTTGTAGAGAAGCTGGAATTAAGAGGGATACCACAATTGCATACACTCCTAAGAAAAATGGTGTTGCTGAAAGAAAGAACGAGACCATTGTAGAAGTTTCCTGCGCCATGCTATGTGACCAAGGTCTTCTGAAGTTTCTCTGGGGAGAAACTGCGAACACTATTGTGTATGTTCAAAATAGATGCCTGCATTCTGCTTTGGACTCAAAAACTCCCAAAGAAGTCTTCTCTGGTAAGAAATCTCATGTTGCTCATTTTAATTTTTTGGTTGTCCTGATTAATTTCATGTGCCGAAAGAAGAAAGAAGCAAGTTGGATGCTTCTGGAAAGAAGGGAATGTTTTATGGGCTACAGTGAAACTTTGAAGGCATATAGAATCTATGTGCCTGGTCAAAGAGAAGTGGAGATATGCCATGATGTCACCTTCGACGAAGCTTTTACCCTCAAGAAAGTGAGAAATATTCCTAGCTCCAAGGAAGACAAAGAAGATGAAGAAGCAGGGAAGCTGGAAGAGTCGAAGGATGACCTGATGCCCGATGTTGAAGGACCTATGGATCCCATTGATCCACCTCCTTTAAATAAGAGAAGACCCTCATGGCTTAGGGATACTCTCGAAGATTCTGAGAGACATATTGCCCCAAGGGGGACATTCAGTGAAAGCAATAAGCCGAAGAGATACCAAGGGTATCTAGCAGCCATGAGTACAATAGTACAATATGAGCCTGGAACATTTGAAGGAATCGTAAAGAATCAATTTTGGAAGGATGTTATGCACGAGGAGTATGAGTCCATTATGAAGAATGATGTCTGGGAAGTCGTCCTGAGACTAGAGGACAAATCTGTTGTCACCTCGAAATGGCTCTATAACATCAAGCATGGATCTGATGGAAGTGCTTAAAAGTACAAGGCAAGATTTTTTGCCTGAGGCTTCTCTAAAAAAGAAGGCATAGATTATGATGATATATTTGCACCTGTGGCCCGCTATACCACCATCCAATCTATTATTGCCCTTGCTGCTACGTAAGGATGGAGTTTACATCAGATGGATGTGAAAACCACTTTTCTACATGGATCTATAAAGGAAGAGGTGTATGTGGAGAAACCTCTAGGGTTCAAAGTCTGAGATAGAGACACCCATGTATGCAGGTTGAATAAATCCCTATATGGTTTGAAGCAAGCCCCCAAGGCTTGGTACGAGAGGATAGATAGCTACTTGATGAAGCTGGGCTTCACTTGAAGTAATGCTGATCTAAACATTTGTTTTAAGGTTGATAGGGAAAGGCCTCCCATTTTGGTTCTCTATGTGGATGATCTCCTCCCGATAGGTGCTAGCCCTCTCATTCATCAGTGTAAGAGGGAGCTAGCTTTCGAGTTTGAGATGAAAGACCTAGGACTGATGCACTACTTCCTATGCTTGGAGGTCTGGCAGAGGCCAGGCGAGATTTTCCTTACTCAAGGAAAATATGTCATGAAGCTACTAGAGAGACTTCATATGGTAGACTGTAAGTTTGTGTCGACACTAATGGAACTCAACTTTAAGAAGTTAAGTGGAAACGCTGCTAGGC
The DNA here is from genome assembly GCA_034641835.2 of Pinus albicaulis. Classification (NCBI taxonomy): domain Eukaryota; kingdom Viridiplantae; phylum Streptophyta; class Pinopsida; order Pinales; family Pinaceae; genus Pinus; species Pinus albicaulis. The sequence continues at coordinate 496,386,794 of CM076576.1, forward strand.
TTGTGCTGGAAAATCCTATCAAGTATCGATAACTCGTGGGGGCCTTGATGTTCTTAGTTAACTCCTGTCCGGATGTATGTTTTGCAATGAGCACTTTGAGTCAACATATGGTTGATCCTCATCACATTCAATGGATTGGTGCCAAGAATCTGTTGAGATATCTTTGGGGCACAATCAACCATGGGCTGAGATACACTGTCAGGAGTTTGAGACTCCATGGATATACTGATGTCGATTGGGCTGGCAGTGTGGTGGAACATAAGAGAACATCTGGATGTTGCTTCACCTTGGGTTTTACTTTGATATCTTGGATGAGCAGGAAGCAGAAGTCGGTGAATTTGAGAACCGCTGAGGCCAAATACATTGCAACGATTATGGCCTATTATGAAGCTATTTGGTTGTGAAATATCTTCAATGATTTGTTTGGGCATGTGCTAGATATCATTGTTATCCTTTGTGATAACCAGAGTGGGATTCGTCTTTCTGAGAATTGTGTTCCACGACCTATCCAAGCATATTGATATCATGTACCACTTTATCCGAGATATGGTACAGCGAGGTGCCGTAACGCTTGATCATAAAGGCACTGATGAGCAGGTCGTTGATATTCTCACAAAGCCCCTAGGGAAGGTCAAGTTCCTAACCTTCCGTGAGAAGCTTGGAATCGTGGAAAGACCCTATTCTGAGGGTCTTGCTTGAGTTGGAATATGAGCTTTGGGAGCTCCAGGGGACTTGGCGATAGCTTTTTGGAACTATAATCCTATAATCACATATGGGGCTACGCTTGCCGAAATTTTTTGTGCTTTTGCCCCATTGTTATTATATTGAGTTGGTTCGCCTCTCTTCGATCTGTGCCCCGCACGCATCCTACCCATGGAGTTTTGGACTCATGGGAAGTACCTCTCATTTAGCCAATGAGGTGGGAAATATGGATAGAGACCATAACAAGATCGATGGATGCATCAGAGATTGCCGTACTCTCCATGTCTAGGATGGCACGTGTCCAACACCTTAATCTGGGATCAATTATGATGTGATTTTATCCTCTAAACTAACTTCGGGTCAGTAAGCTAATGTCAGGTTAGTGTGAGACTCTTTTTGAGTCCGAGAGAGGTTTTTACCTCTAATTTGACTTTGGTTCAACTTGTGTGTGATGTCTTTGTGACTCACCTTTTGTTCTAAAATAAAGAGCCAACAAAGCAAGTTACGACAGGATGACGCACGATGTTTGGTTTGGTACACGACGATACTAATGGATGGCACTTTTGGATAGATGGAGTTCTCCCTAGTTGAGAGGGAGTGTTAATTTTGGGAAACTAGGTCAAAACTCCATGTTTCACTGCTCATATGACAATGGTCATATTTTTTTTGGATTCCTCTTTTGGATAGGTGCAATATTGATCTAAAGATCGTCTTGATCGGATGAGCAGAACATTTATTTTGAATTTATTTTCCACATGTGCAAGGTTGACTAGATTTGTAATGTAGGCTTACATGCCTAATACATGTGTCGCACACCCTGATTGATGGATATAAATTGGAGAGACTTGGAGGTCATTTCATCATCATCTCATCACACATTCTCTCATTGTAATCTGATGTTTGATAGCCTTTGGAGGCCTTTTTACCCTCACACGTGTGGAGCAGAAGTTTGAAATTTGTGAATCTATTTAGGGCACTTTTGTAGCAGTGTTGATTGTGTTCAACCCTTGGTCGTTTGACCTCAAAACTCTACAGAAAATATGATTTTAGGAGGTTGTACAACTGGGCACTAAAATCGAGGAATTATGGGTTGTTATACCAAAGCCCTAGTTTGTTGCATTGACTTTTTCTGCGCTGTTCTTGGGTTGACTTGCATTGACTTGTGATGAGTTGTCTTTGAGGGTTGTGGGTGTGAAACATGAAGTGTTGGTTGATTGAGAAAGACTTTGCTAGTTGAAGCATCATGTTGACCGTCGTAATGCAACAATATCTCATATCTTTGCTGGACAAAAGGAATTGTAAATTTGATCTATATTTGGCTTGTCTTCTATTGATCTATTATTGTGTTAGATAAAAATTTTACTTTCATGTTTATTTGATCGCTATTTTTTAAATTTTGGGCAACTAGGTCCAAACTCCATGTTGTACTACTCAAATGATGATGCCAATATTCTTATTGGATTCCTCTTTCGGAGAGGTGAAATATTTATATAAAGATCATCTTGATCAAATGAGTAGAACATTTATTTTGAATTTATTCCACTTATGTGCAAGGTTGGCCAGATTTGCAATGTAGGCTTGAGAGCCCAACAGATGTGTCACACACCCTCATAGATGGATGTTATTTCATCATCAACTCATCACACACTTCTCTCGTGTTTGATTGCTTTGATCACCTTTTGGAGGCATTTTCTTCTCACACGTGTGGAGCATAAGCTAGGGTTTTTGGTGTGGATCTATCTAGGGTTTTAGCGCAGGTTTGACCAGCGTTGACTTTGGTCAACGCTTGGTATTTTGACCTCCAAACTTCACCAAAATTCTGATTTCTGAAGGGCGCATTGCTTGGCACACATACAGAAGCTGAACATTGACTTTGACCTGTTGCATTGACTTTTTGCTGTTGTTGTTTTGCATTGACTGTGTTGATTGGACAATGTTGACTTTTGTTGACTTTGGGTTGACTTTATGGAGTTGTCTTGAGGGTTGTGTGACACATTTGGTTGGCTGACCTAAAGAAGACTTTGCTGGTTGAAGCATCTTTTTGACCGCCATAATGCCACCATTCTTCATCTCTGTTTGAAAAAAGATAAGTATATTATTGGCTTGGCTTCTTTCAATCTATTGGTATGTTCTATCAGCATTTTAATTCCATGTTTATGTGATTGCTATTTGGTATCAGGCCCTAGACGTTTGAAGTAAATTTGCATTAAGCATAGAACACTTTTAAAAATTTACATGGTATCAGAGCTAAGGTGAAGACAAAGCCCAAGATTTTGTTGAGAGCAATCACCGAAGAAGTAGAATTTGTCAAGGACCCATGGGTACCTCAAATTATAATGGCTTCAAAGCTTATGATAAGTTGACTGAAAAGTCTAACTATCATGCTTGGAAGATGTCATTGGACTTGGTCTTGGAAGATAAATATGTCATGGACTATGTGCAAGGAAAGAAAGGAATATGTTACACATGTAACAAGTTTGTCCACTATGCTAGAAAATGCCCTAATAGAAGGGATTCTCCAAGGGATGATGAAAAAAACAACAGGGGGAATGGCAATCAAAGGAAGAACAGGTTCAAGGGAAAGAGGAGGGCTCCCTCTAGTCGTAATGGAAATGGGCAAGCTTTCAAAAGGTCAAGAAATTCCAGGTATGATGAATCTAATGTTGTTGACAATAAAATAAATGAATTCATTCTTGTATTTTCCTTGTCTGCGACATCTCCACTCGACACCCTAGATGTCTGGTTGATTGATAGTGGTGCTTCAAGGCACCTCACTGGATTTAAAGAAGCTCTCTTTGATTTGACTGAGAAGGATACTAATCTACAAATTATCCTTGGAGATAATTCCACCTATCCTGTGAAAGGGACATGGACTGTGACCCTCCATTTATCTCAGGGTCAAGTCCTCTGTTTGCAATATGTATTGTATGTACCTAATTTAAAGAAGAACCTTATGTCTATTTCAGCCATGGAAGACAAATTTTTCAAGGTGGAATTTGTTGGTAGAAAGGTACACATCTAGAAGAAGAGCTTCAAGGAAGCTCTTACTATTGGTTTTAGAGTTGATACACTCTACCAGGTTGGAGGAAGTCCATTGGGGGCTATGACATGTGATAAATTTGTCAATATGAATTATGGAATTGGAGGTTTGGAAACCTTCATTACAAAGCCCTTCCCGAAGCAAAGGAAGGCGGTGACAGGGATGCACAAATTAAAAAATGATCATGAAGGTGTATGTCAGGGTTGTGCCGAAGGAAAGTGTACAAGGGGACCTTTCCCCTCAAGTTTCACAAAGACATATGATGTCTTACAATTGATACATTTTGACTTATCTGGTATGCTGCCTGTGACATCCTTGGGAGGATGTTCTTATTTCATGATGTTTATAGATGACTTCTCTCGCAAGACCTGGATATATTTCTTGAAGAAAAAGGACGAAGCATTCAAATGGTTTCGTACCTTCAAGGCCTTGGTGGAAAATCAAACAGGAAAGAAGATCAAGATTTTGAGGACCAATAATGGCACCGAATATGAGTCAAATTAGTTCAATGAATTTTGCATAAAAGTTGGCATTAAGAGGGAGACCACAACCATGTATACTCTTGAGCAAAATGGCATTGCTAAAAGAAAGAATAGGACCATTGTGGAAGCTTCCGGTGCCATGCTATGTGACCAAGGTCTTTTGAAATTTATATGGGGAGAAGTTGCTCACACTGTTGTGTACATACAAAATTGATGCCCACATTCCGCTCTGGACCCCAAAAATCCTAAAGAAGTCTTCTCTGGTAAGAAACCTGATGTTTCTCATTTTAGAGTTTTTGGTTGTCATGTTTACTTTCATGTACTTAAAGAGAAGAGAAGCAAGCTGGATGCTTCTGGAAAGAAGGGAATGTTTGTGGACTATAAAGAAACTTCGAAGGCATATAGAGTGTATGTGCCTGGTCAAAGAGAAGTGGAGATATGCCACGATGTCACCTTCGATGAAGATGCTTCTCTCGGGAAAGTGATAAACCTTCCTAGCTCCAAGGAATACCATGATGAAAGAATAAGGAAGCAGGAAGAGCCGAAGGATGAGGTGATGCCCGATGTTGAAGGACCGATGGACCCTATTGATCCACCTCCTTCAATGAAGAGAAGACCCTCATGGCTTAGGGATACTTTAGAGGATTCCGAGAGACATATGGCCCCAAGGGGGAACATTCTGTGAAAGCCAGAAGTCGAATAAATAAAAAGGGTATCTAGCAGCCATGAGTACAATCATACAATCTGAGCCTGGATCATTTGAAGAAGTCGCAAAGTATCAAGTTTGGAAGGATGCTATGCACGAAGAATACTAGTCCATTATGAAGAATGATGTTTGGGATGTGGTCCCGAGACCAGAGGACAAAGCTGTTTTCACCTCAAAATGGCTCTATAATATCAAGCATGGATCTGATGGTAGTGCTGAACAATACAAGGCAAGATTCGTTGCCCGAGGCTCCTCTAAAAAGGAAGGCATAGACTATGATGATATATTTGCACCTGTGGCCCACTATACCACCATCCAATCTATTATTTCCCTTGCTTCCACGCAAGGATGGAGTCTCCATTAGATGGATGTGAAGATCACTTTTCTGCATGGTTCGGTAAAGGAAGAGGTGTATGTGGAGCAACCTCTGGGGTTTGAAGTCCAGGATAGAGACTCTCATGTATGCAAGTTGAAGAAATCCCTTTATGGGTTGAATCAAGCCCCCAGGGTTTGGTATGAGAGGATAAATAGCTACTTTATGAAGCTAAGCTTCACTCAAAAGTAATGTTGATCTGAACCTTTACTTCAAGGTTGATAGAGAAAAGCCTCTCATTCTGGTTCTATATGTGGACGATCTCTTCCTGACAGGTGCTGACCCTCTCATTCATCAGTCTAAGAGGGATCTCTCTTCCGAGTTCTAGATGAAAGACCTAAGTCCGATGCATTACTTCCCAGGCTTGGAGGTCTGGCAGAGACCTGGTGAGATTTTTCTCTCTCAAGGAAAATATATTGTGAAGTTGCTGGGGAGATTTGGTATGGTGGATTGTAAGTCTATGTCAACACCGATGGAACTCAACCTCAAGAAGTTGTGTGGAAATTCTATTGGGCTCGCATTGGGAAATCCTACTGAGTATCGTCAACTTGTAGGAGCATTGATGTTCTTAGTGAACTCCCGTCCGGACATATGTTTTGCAGTGAACACTTGAGTCAATGCATGGTTGATCCTCATCAAATTCACTGGGCTGGTGCCAATAATATCTTGAGATATCTTCGGGGCATGATAAAACATGGGCTGAGATACACTGTTGGGAGTTTCGAGACTCCATGGATATACTGATGTCGATTGGGCTGGTAGTGTGGTGGATCGCAAGAGCACATATGGATGCTGCATCACACTTGGTTCTGCTTTGATATCTTGGATGAACAGGAAGAAGAAGTCGGTGGCTTTAAGCACCACTGAGGCTTGGATACATTGCAATAAGTATGGCTTGTTGTGAAGCTATTTGGTGGTGAAAGCTCTTTAGTGAGCTTTTCGGGCATGTGCTAGATACCATCGTTATCCTTTGTGATAACCAGAGTGGGATTTTTTTGTCAAAGAATCGCATTCCATGGTCGACCCAAACATATTGATATTAGGTACCATTTTATCCAGGATATGGTACAGCGAGGCGTTGTAAGGCTTGATAATATAGGAACTGATGAGCAGGTCACGAATATTCTCACTAAGCCCTTGTGGAAGGTCAAGTTCCTAACCTTTCGTGAGAATCTTGGAATCATGGAATGACCCTATTCTGAGGGTGTTGTTGGATGATGAGCTCTGGGAGCTCTAGGGGGCTTTGGGGATAACTTCTTAGAGCTATAAGCAACCACGAGGCTAGGCTTGTTGAACTTTGTTGGTGTGCTTGCACCCCACCATGATGATATTGAGTTGGTTCACCTCTCTTTGATCTGTGCCTCGTATGCATCCTACCCATGGAGTTTCAGACTCATGGGAAGTACCTCTCATCTTGGCCAATGAGGTGGGAAATTTGGATAGAGACTGATAGCAAGACCGATGGACGCATCGAATATTTCCGTACTCTCTATGTCTAGGATGGCACGTGTCCAACCACTTGATCTCGGATCAAGTCTAGTGAGGTTTCAGACGTCCAACTGACTTTGGGTCAATTAAAATAACTTCAGGTTAGTATATGAATCTTTTGAGTCCAAGTAAGTTTTTGGACCTCCAACTGACTTCGGGTTAGTTAAACTAACTTTGGGTTAGTATATGACTCTTTTGAGTCCAAGTGAAGTTTTGGACCTCCAACTGACTTTGGGTTAGTATATGACTCTTTTGAGTCCAAGTGAGGTTTTGGACCTCCAACTGACTTCGGGTCAATTAAACTAACTTCAGGTTAGTATATGACTCTTTTGAGTCCAAGTGAGGTTTTGGACCTCCAACTGACTTCGGTTCAGTTAAACTAACTTCGATTTAGTTTGAGACTCCTTTGAGTCCTATAGAGGTTTCAGACCTCTGAACTGACTTCGGATCAATGGGGAGTCTATGTGACTCACCATTTGAATAAAGAAGCCAACAAAGCAATTTACTACAGGATGACGCACGATGTTTGGATGGCACTGGTGGATGGAGTTCTCCCTAGTTGAGAGGGAGTGTTAATTTTGGGCAACTAGGTCCAAACTCCATGTTGTACTGCTCAAATTATGATGCCAATATTTTTATTGGATTCCTCTTTTGGAGAGGTGAAAGATTTATATAAAGATCATCATGATTGGATGAGCAGAACATTTATTTTGAATTTATTCCACTTATGTGCAAGGTCGGCCAGATTTGTAATGTAGGTTTGAGAGCCCAACAGATATGTCACACACCCTCACAAATGGATATAAATTGGAGAGGCTTGGAGGTCATTTCATCATCAACTCATCACACACTTCTCTCTTGTGTTTGATTGGTTCAATCACCTTTTGGAGGCATTTTTTTCTCACACATGTGGAGAAACAGCTAGGGTTTTTGGTGCGGATATGTCTAGGGTTTCAACGCAAGTTTGACTAGCGTTCAATGCTAGGTCATTTGACCTCCAAACTTCACCAAAAATCCAATTTCTGAAGGACACATTTATTGGCACACATACCGAGGCTAAACGTTGACTTTGACCTGCTGCATTGACTTTTTGCTACTGATGTTTTTCATTGACTGGACAACGTTGACTTTGGGTTGATTTTATGGAGTTGTCTTGAGGGTTGTGTGACACATTTGGTTGGCTGACCTAAAGATGACTTTGCTGGTTGAAGCATCCTGTTGACCGTCGTAATGCCACCATTCTTCATCTCTGTTTGACAAAAGATAAGTATATTATTAGCTTTTCTTCCGTTGATCTATTGGCATGTTCTATCAGCATTTTACTTCCATGTTTACGTGATTGCTATTTGGTATCGGGCCCTAGAATTTTGAAGTAAATTTGCATCAAGCATAGAACACTTTCAAAAAATTACATATTTTGTATCGGGCCTAAGAAATATTAAAGTAAAAATGCATCAAGCATAGAACACCATTGTTATCTAAATTTAACATGATTGGTATTGTTTGAGCATGTTTTCCTCAATTGATTAGCTTGAATTAGAAATAAAAAAATTGTACTTAAAAAACAAGTTGATTCTTACTCTAGTCTAGGTTAGATGCTCTGATCTTGCATTCCTTGCGCTTGTGCCTCGAAGCTTAAGAGCCCTAGATTGATAATTTAATGTTGGAAATTATAGCAATATATTTCCCCAACAAACACAAATTTCTGGAGGAGCTTGCTATTGGAGTTGTGGGCTTTTCTTGTATTCATCACCTAGTGCTTTTAGCTTGCCTTGTGCAAGGCCGAGTGCATTTTCTCCAACTATTTGTACCAAAATATCTTCATATAATAAAATTTGGCTAGTTTATGGAGTTGGTGCATATTTTTTGGTTCTTGTGTTAATTTTTGATTTTTTTTTTGTTTATATATTTGCATGTATTTTTTATCATTATAAATTTTCCATTTGGAATATTACACTGGTATCAGAGCATGATATTGGCCAGTTGTGGGGGAGCTAGCAAGATCATGGAAGTTTCGGCCATGCATGCATAGTGATTGGTGAATTTATGGGCACTCCAATAACACAAAAGGGAAGATTACAGAGGGGATCATGGAGGAGTTGATGAGTCAGAACCAACAGTTGAGGAGATAAAACCAACAGGTCCTAGAGAGGATGTAAGAAATGATGGGGACGTTGAGCCATACCAACAGAGAAGACATGTGCATGCGTACGCGCTCCAGCAAAACAATACCCATGGCCAACCTAGCCAACTTACCATGCCTCATTTTCTGGATGAACCGGAGAAGGGGAGTGAACCTGACACCTTTTTATATTTGAGGAGGTTCTTCATGGATACGATTGATGAGTATGAGTTGTCAAACCTTAGGATCAAGAGGGATTTCTCGTTCTAGGAGCATAAATGATGATCGTTAGAGAATGGAGATAGGAGGAATTATTGTTGGTGGAGACTAGGCCTCAGATGTCGAGAGCCTGAGGAGGAGATTGAGCAGGAGGCTGAGGGAACAAAGGAGTGCGAGTAGCTGGTAGACATACCCAGTTTGATGCAGGTGTCACCCTTTTTGGAGATCCCTTTGATAGTTTCGACTGACACCTTGGTGGAGATAACTGAGCATAAGCCCGTAGGGAGATCCGTTGAGGATGTATCAGTTGATGAGGAACTAATAATTGTGATAGATTTTCCAAATGATGACCACCTACAACAGGTTGATGAAGGTCTAGGAGACACAAAGGTATCTAGAGTTATGACTGAGTTTAGAGATGATAGTTGTCGACGACAGTTTCGATAGCTCCAGGCTGACCTTCTAGATAGTCCGAAAGACCATTCTACAGCAGAATGAGGAGCTAGAGGATATGAGATTGGTTTGTGCCAAACTAACTCTCGTTGGGGAACGATTGGATTCCCTAGCAACACAACTAGAGGAGTACACCTTGGAGCGTTAGAGAAGCCCTATTCTAGCATATATAGATGGGGCTTGTAGCACTGATAGGTTATCTATGCACATTGGCAAGAGAGAGGCAGAGTTACCTAGTCAGATTATATGTGCTAACTAGACTAGTGAGACGAGGAGACACGAGCTGCGTAGTGTACAACATTTGCAGAATGGAGGGTTTTTTCTATGTATAGGTGTTCGTGCATCTGATCCTTACCTTAGGGTTGGATGGAAAGAGGTTCTGAGTTGGTACCTGACAGAGTGGTCTAGCCTTGTAGAGATGATCGTAGTTCGAAGGGAAGCTCAACAGGATCTCTCAGGCATTGGAGATGTTGGAGGCCTAGGATGGCATTGGGATTCAGGTGGGGCTTCCTATCATATATTTGTGATGCATGGGTGCTATGGCTCCAGTGGGATAGTGAACTCAGTGATTGAGTGAAATCATTCGTTGGGGGAGTTCCAGTCACCACTAGTAGTCAGTGATTTCATGAGTCGAACCCATGGGTTGTTTGGACATGTTGGATGCACATGGAGAGACACAGAGAGTGGCATACTCTGGAAAGGGTTGGCCAGAGGATGTGACATCAACATGCCACCAGACGATGCCTTGTATGGAGACAATGCTCTCTCATGGGCACATTGGACACATGTTCCATGGAGCCTAGGCACAGTAGTGTCATTCCCATTAGCATGTGAGGAGATAGACCACTTAGGTCTACGAGGGAAGATGAGGAGGAGTAGCCCATCATGGTGGGGTTAATAGCGGATTCGTGGATGTATTGACACATGTGCGATGGCCGATGATGTAGGGTGGTGCAGCATTTGGCGTAGGTGTTCAATGGTGCACAGAGTCGTACCACAGAGTTCAATGTTCTGGAGAGAAACACAGAGATGTATGGTGGAGTGTTGAGTGGTGTAGACGTGAAATTTGGAGTAGGAGGAGCAACTCAGACCACCTTGATGTTTTCCATGGAGTGATAGCTACATCATCACAATAGAGGTACCGAATGATACAATATGGTCTGGTAGCTGGTGGTGGTGTTGAACAGTGCACAGAGGGGTGAAATTGGGTGAAAGCGTGCGCCAAGGGGCACAAAGATACACATTTTTATGCAAGGGAGCGTAGGGATTCTTGGCCGCAGGAAATGATGTGTGATGCCAGCCAATGGGGTGTGACAATTACTGAATCTACTTAAACAAAAATTTCTACTACAGAAATTTGGTTTACTTCTCTTACTTGTGTTTTTACATTAACAAGTTATTTTAAAAAATATTCAGAAAACAACGAAACAAACACACTGCAGATCTACACATACATATAGATCAAGTACTGAATAATTAAGCACGCATGACAAAGGACACATAATATATTTGGACAAATTTCCTCGAAAAAAACCCAATGTAGGAAAACCAGTGCAGCAACTCTTGAGGGTTTTTTTATTATGCAGAATTCTGAATACAAACAAGGGCATGAGTAGTGGTTTTCCCAATAGAGAAATCTTGGAAGATGTACATCTATCTCCGGAGATAGAAAATATGGCTGATCCAACTGAGAATGAGGAACCCCACAGGTGCCTACGCAGTCACTGCGTCACCCTTCAATGTGGTTGCGTCACTTTGTTTGATCTACTCAATACGAGCCCTTTATGGCCCACTAAAGCCCCAGCGTTGTAGGCTCTAGCTCTGCGTCAACCCCTCCTAGCCTGCGTCACCCTCCTTGACTATGTAAGCCTTTGCGGTGGCTTTGTGTGAGCCTGGCTAGGTCTGTGTCACCCCTACTAGGCCTACATTGCCTCTGTGTCACCCTTCTTGGATGTGCTGCCTCTCTAGTATAGATCTTCCTCTCTACAATTGTATTCTCAACCTCATATTCAGAAATCCTCTACCAATCTTCCCCTCACTACACCGCAAGCTCACTCAAAATTTCTCAACAAACCGCACCCCAGAATGTCGACTTAGCTCAAGTGCTATCGCTCTGTGTCTTTTCTCCAACTAACCCCAAGACTTCCTTTAATAATTTTCTCGTTGAACAATAAACGGTCATGATATAATCTCTAATAAATGACTAAGATTAGAAAAGACTTGATCCTCGTCACTTAGAACATTCTCACCCACATGTTAAAATAATTTCCCTTTAATTATTTAATTTCCCTAAGTTAAACTTAGGGTCTCCATTAATATAATTAATTATTGGAATAACTTAGGATCCGAGTAGAATTTCTCCAAATGCTTTATGGGTCTTGGAGATCTCATGTGTCCTAGCCCCTCCATAAAGTTTCAGAGCCAAAGCACATCCGATGCTACCCAAAAAATCAACACTCCCTCTTAGCGAGGAATGTGCTCTAGCAACACTTCACCTTAGAAGCATTAATCTAATCCAAAGCATCGATCCCCTGCGCTACTGACGCTTGTCTTGTTGCCCCTCATCCACTACTCTGTTGCCTTCTGTACTGCTACCCATTAATTTTCCACAGTCACTGCCTCATCTGTATTGCAACTCTCTCTCAAATGCTGCATCGTGCTGCCCATAGCATTGCCACTACAACTCAGTTGCTGAGATGTAAGAAACTGAAGGATATCACCCAAAATACTGACAGACAAGTCAGTATGGCTGCATCTCGATACTGAAGCACCCTCTGTTGCTGAACTACGCTAACCCTATGAAGCTCTACATTTCTACTGCTCTACATTGCGTAAGCACTGCCCCTTTGCATTGTTGAAGTCCCATCAACCTCTGCCTTGCTGCTTCCATGTTGTTGCTGCCTCTGCACTGCGCTGCTCTAGTCTTCAGCGTCCTCACTACCACCATGCCTTTATAATCCTCTGCACCAATTGACTCCAGTCATCCTGCTACTGTCTTTAAGGGCTCTCGTAGCTCGTATGTGATCCAAGAGTTTGGGCACCTCAAGGATCCTTCCCAGCCACCATTTGTAGCTCAATCTACAGATCTATGTCACCCCACCTCTTCTCTCGAGATACATGAGAACTCATGGCCACATCATCATCACTGCCATCATCCCCCTTGGCTGCAACAACCTTAGAATCTGAATCTTCCTTGCCCTTCTTCTTCTGAGGACAAATTTTGGCGAAATGTCCTAATTTTCCACATCTAAAGCACTAGACCTTTGAGAGGTCCTTCTTCTTCTTCCCTTGTTGTTTCCTTTGTCCCTTAGATGCAAGAGTCGCGTCTTCCTCCTCCACCTTCTTGATCTTGGCTCCTCCGCTGTTGTTTCCCATCTTGGACATTCTCCTGATCTCCTCTTGACGAAGAGTTGCCAACATGTAATCCCAATTTGGAAGTTGTGCTCTGCCCAAAATACTTTAGACAGAGGTCTCCCAATCATCGGTGACTGTATTCAGGGCATTCCTGACCATGAGACCATCATCAGGAGTTGCCCCCATAGCAACCAGTTGATCTCCAATTTCTTTCAATATAATGAGGAAGGGATCAATTTCCTCTCCCTTGTGCATCTGAAATAGTCGAAGTTGATTCTCTAGAAGCATCTTCTTATGGATGAAGGTGCCTTGATATATCATTATCAACGTTGTCCACATGTCATTTGTTGTGCTCTTCTTGGCAATATTTGGGACCACATGATCCTTCACTCTGTCCATAATCAAGCGCTTAGGTCGTGCTTGATTTTCCTCATACTTCTTTAATGGACCGGAACGACTGTAACCCTCGCGACATGATCTTTGATGTGATACTCATCCAGGAAAGATAGGATCCTGACCTTCCAGATGATGAATTTAGATGCACCATCTAACTTGTCTTGATCCCTCAATCCATGCAAAGCCATCTCTGCTCAAAAAAATGTCGAAACAAATGCTCTTCTCCCTTCTTCTGCTCCTGCTCTAAGCAAGAGATTGGATCTCAGATTTCTTGGCTAGAAATTTTGCTAAAAAATTGTTTCCCCTTACTTTTTCAACCTTGCTAGACACTGTTTTTCACTGGAAAAAACAATGCCCCACAAGTGACTTCGAAAAAAAAAACTACACCTCCAACCACAACAACTAGCACAATGTCACCCTCTCTCGAACTCTGTCACCCTCTTGGGTCTGCGTCAGCCTCTCTGTGAGATAGATAGGCTCTGCATCACCCTTTTGGGCCTCCGTCAGCCTCTACGTCAGCTCTACTTGAGCTAGACAAGCTCTGCGTCACCCCTGCTAGGTCTATGTTGTCCCTTTGGTGCTATGTTGCCTCTTTTTTCATTTGTGTTGTTTCAGCCGCCTTTCTGCAGAAAAAATATTTGTCACTTCGTTGATTGCTTCAACTCCCCCAAATCTGCAATAGGTTTAATACCATGTAAAAATTCCTGAATCTACTTAACATAAATTTCTACTACAGAATTCTGGTTTACTTCTCCTACTTTTGTTTTTACATTAACAAGCTATTTTTAGAAATATTCAAAAAACAATGAAGTAAAAAAACTACAGATCTACACATACATACATATAAAGTACTGATGAATTAAGCACACATGAAAAGGGACACACAGTATGTTTTGGAAAAATGTCCCTGAAAAAATCAATGCATGGAAAATCAGTGCAACAACTCCTGATGGTTTTATTGTTATGCATAATTGTGTATACAAAAAAGGGCACTAGTATCGGTTTTCCCAACACAGAAATCCTGGTAGATGTACCTCTATCTCCGGAGACAGAAAATATGGTTTATCCAGCTGAGATTGAGGAACCCCATAGGTGCCTACGCAATCATTGGGTCACCCTTCAGTGTGGTTGTGTCACTCTGTCTGATCTGCTGAATACGAGCTCTTTCAGGCCCACTGAAACCCCAATGTTGTAGCCTTTGGCTCTGCATCATCCCCTCCTAGCTTGCATCACCCTCTTGTGACTGCGTTAGCCTCTGCGTTGGCTCTGCGTGAGCCTGTCTAGGTCTGTGTCACATGTGCCGAGCCTACATTTCCTGTGTGTCACCCTTCCTGAACTACGTTGCCTCTCTGGTATGGATCTGCCTCTCTGCAATTGTATTGTTGGTCTTGGATTCAGAAATCCCTCTTCCAATCTGCCCCTCACTGCACTACAATCTCACTAAAAAATTCTCAGCAAACCGCGCCCCAGAATTTCAACTTAGCTCAAGTGCTACCGCTCTGCGTCTTTTCTCTAACCGACCCCAAGCCTTCCTTTAATACTTTCCTTGTTGAACAATCAATGTCCATGATCTAATCTCTAATCAATGGCTAAGATTAGAAAATACTTGATCCTCATCACTTAGAATATTCTCATCCACATGTTTAAATTAATTCTCTTAATTATTTATTTTCCTTAAGTTAGACTTAGGGTCTCCATTAAAATAATTAATTATTGGAATAACTTAGGCTCCGTGTGGAATTTCTCCAAATGATTTCTAGGTCTTGGAGATCTCATGTGTCCTAGCCCCTCCAAGAACTCTCGGAGCTAGAGCACATCTGATGCTACCCAAAAAATTAACATGGGGTTTTGGGGCATCACCTCAAAGGAGACTGTCTGATAAAGGCGATGGGCATGATGGTGGGTGTAACTCACCCCCAATTAATGAAGATGAAGATGAGCATCATTTGATGATATCCATGGGGACTTTCATGCCAGTCTCACTTCCACATTGTTTACAGGCACAATGGAATCAAATTTTGTCCCTTGATGCCTTCATTGCGAGCAACAAGATGCGGGAGGCTTGCTCGAGATAGTTATTTTGGGCATAGAGTGTCTAGAGAGAGGTTTTTCATTGGTGGCATTTTTTCAGGGCACAAGCTGACAAGTATAGGTTTGGGGAGTGTGTGGTTTGTTGTGAGGTAGCGTATGCTCCATCCTTGAGTTCACACTTAGGGAGGTGACCGAGAGGGAGTTGCATGATAATCTTTCAACTGGATAGGTCGAGGCGTTAGGTGAGCATAAGGTATGGGGAATGGTAGTCCTCGTTGGTAGGGTGATTCCTACACTTTCGGTGGTACCCGAGCACATCATCAGGAGCTGGGATAGCATATCTTATTGTCTAATTTGGCAGGTGCAGAGAAGTTGATAAGTTATGGAAATGGTATTCCTTGTTGGTAGGGTGATGCCTACGCTTCTGGCAGTACTCGGGCACATCATCAGGAGCTGGGATAACATATCTTATTGTCTGATTTGGCAGGTGCATAGCAGTTGGTAATTCGTGGGACATGTGCTTGATGCTCATTGCTTACATATTGGATACATACAAGAGTCAGAGACACGGCACAGAAGGGTCCCAACTGATAGAAGCATATCACAACGACATGTAGTGAGGATTGGGAGTGGTGGACCTCGAGTATGGTCATGGGATTCAAGTATCCAATTGATGTGGAGGAAACTTCATTACTCAGTGAGTATGGTCAGGAAGTTGATGATCCAGTTCATTATCAGGTTGACACATGGGGGATCACTGAGGTTTTCATTGTATGGCGAGGTAGGTGGTTGTTCAAGATTAGGTACAACCATAGAGTGATAGGCCTGGGCATTGTTGAGTCCCCTTGGAAGTTTGGGCATAGCCTCGATCATCAGATATATTATGGTCGAGAGTTGCAAGAGATGAGGCTCTGGTATGAGCATGTTAGATAGTTTGTCATGACCAGAGTGTTGCAGGGTCAGCAGGAGAGCTCCTTCCCGTGATGGGCATGGGACCCCAGAATCACAGTACTTGACAGTTCAACTACCCTTGGGAGTCAGCTGTGTTCGATAGGGGGAGATCATTCTGACCTTCCATTGGATTTAGTGATTCTTTGTTGGCGTGGGGGACTTCATCAACATGGAGGGATGATCAACATGGGGACTTCAGGGGAAGCTCGTGTAGGGAAGGACTTATTTCCACAAGAGTAGAATTGTATCTTCAGGTTTTTCGACATTGGATAAATCGACACTCCTTGTGTGTTTCGTGACATGGACTAACCACCTCTCATGGATCCTTATCTCTGGCGATGCGATCGTTGAATAAAACCTACAAGTTTTGGTCTGACGACAATTTTCATTCCCAACAAGTGGTATCAGAGCATAGGTCATGAGTTCGATACACATCCGACTCGCCTTAGGGGGAGATTATTGGACATTGGATAAACCAACACTCCCTGTGTGTTTCGTGACATGGAATAACTGCCTCTCATGGATCCTTATTTCTGGCAATGCGATCGTTGACTAAAACCTGCGGTTTTCGGTCTAACAGAAATCATCATTCCCAACATAGGTGTTAGTATGAATCCTTTGTTGAAGTGTACAAAAAAGGACCAGTTTAGCTACGCATAACTAATAGCCCTAACAACAAAAGTGGCTGCCAATATCTTCAGATATGCAGTTAGTTGATCAAGAAAAGAGCTGCAAAAAACCAGATCTATGCATAGAAAGACATTAAGCAGTAAAAAGAAGGGTTTGCTCCATATACCAATAGACAAGACAAGAACAATTTTTGAAAGAATTTTTGTATTAAGGGCACTTGGGAGGAAAACAAGAAGGCGTATCCAATTCTCCTCAATGGGATGGGTTCTTGGAAGTCCTCAGCACTTCAGATCTAGAATCTCTCTCTCTTGTTGGTGTAGAAAACCCAGACAAAGATAGAACTCAAAGGTAGCTCACACAGCAAATAATGTAGAATGTGACCAAGTGTATAGATCCAGAGTGATCTAATAGGCAACAAAAGGTGAAGAATGGTAGGAAAAACCCTCCTATTTATAACAAAATATTGGGTCATTCTAGATCTTGGTGCATGATTAAAATAATGCTAACCAAATCTAGATCCACCTTTTATGGAATATTTTATTATATTTGTTGGAGGGAAAAAGTATTTGACTTGGGTCAAATCCCTTTATTTTTTAATAATAAATAAATAAATGATTTATTTATCTTTTTAAGGAAGTGGTTGAAGGATAATTAAATAAATAATGATTTATTTAATTATTTGTGCGTGATTTGGTCATATTTAACAAGGAATATTATCTAAATAAGATTTAAATAATTATTCCTAGAAAATAATAAGATAAATAAAGGTTTATCTAATTAATTTCTTTGTTTTTGGGTTAAACATGACTAGAAATAATAATTAAATTATGGTTTAATTAATTATTCCATGAGGAAAATTAAACAAAATAGGTTTGTTTAATATTTCCTTTTGGGGTTTCCTGTTTAGACTATAAACAACCTAATAAATGTGGTTTATTAAGTTATTTTACATAGTGAAAGCAATTTTACTTAGGGTAAAATTGGTCTTACATGGTGTACTTGGGTCCATCTAATGATAATAGGTTAGATGACCAAAAAATGATGTAACAGATTGCCCCCCAGCGTGCGAGTGTTAGGAGCGAATCGTATGACCAAAGTACGTTGTAAGAACTCAATCACCAGACATCAAGAGGGAATTCAGAGAGAGAAATGTAAGGTAGACGAGTGTGCTGAAGAACTAGACACTGAGAAGACGAGACTCACAGGTGCAACAAGTCTCTTTTTATGAGAAGGTACCTGTGCTAAAGGCGGCGGGGGAGGCATACCTATGCCCGCTGAGACAAAGTACAAAAGAATAGTCTGTCCAGTAAACAAGGGACCGAACCATAAAGCACAACCGGCATAATCATGAGCCAGATAATAATACAATGAGGAATCCCACATACATGTTGTGCCTAGGATAACAGCCAGGACTTATACAATAATATCTGAGTACATGAGATACAAATACAACCCAAATTCCCCCTATAAGCGGGGAAGGGCTCAAAAAATCTGACTGATACATGAAAATCAAAGAGGCGATGTAGGCGGCTAAGGCTGACATCATCAAATATATGGAGTTGCATCGAAGGCTGCAATGAAGAGGTCATCCGGGCATGTGGGGGGCTACCTGCAAGGCCACCCCCTCATGAGGGCTGAGACATCTCACACACACCCGGGAGTCACCAATAGCTGCTGCTGCATCACTGAACCATCAAGCATACGGATCTCGATCATGCTGAAAGGAGCTGGAGTGGAGAAACAATCAATTCAAAGGGTAATGAGAGATCCCTTTGCCTGATCCGAGGCACCGAACAAGAGTGGAAGCTGGAACCAAGGCCTGATTGCCCCTCAGACACAACCACGGAATGAATAGTGAGTAATAGACGAGAAGGAGGTGCTTCATAGGTGAGGCAATAGTAGATCTCAGCACAGGCTTACGAGAAAAAAATAGAGCGGCAGACCGGCCAGCCACTAATGATGACGGTGAAATGGAAGGGGCCAGGTAAGCGAATGGGCGACTTCCCTTGTTAGAGCATAAGGCATGAATGACATCATGACAAGCAGCTGTGTCATAAGGGATAGGGGACAGTGGGACTAAAGGCCATAATGTGCGACACAAGAGAGAGACCAAGCAATGAAGGATGGAGGAATATAGCGGGGTACAAAGGGACTCAGGATAGACTCCATGAATGCGATGATGACTCAACTTGGATGCTCTAAACAAGGGTGACTTGATGGTGCTGCCACACAGTAAAGGTCTAATGGGGGACCATGAAAACATGAGTACAAGATGGGAACTCACGACAAACATCAACACGAGCATGGATAAGTATGGAGGCCAAATGGTTACCCCAGACATTACAAGTGTCGTAAGCAGAAGAAATGCGATTTTAAGGAGAGGTGAAGTATTCTTGGAAAAAATGTGTCTGGTGAAGTATCAAATCACCAAAAACTAACAGATACCCATTTGAGGGCTTGGTGAGAGCTTTCCAACGGTGCAGACGGTTTGTCAAACGGGGCTACGGTATGGTCGGAGCAGGCAAAAGAAGAAACAAGGGTTCTCTTTTAATAAGGCATTTTTCCCTCCAAATTCACTCATTTGCTAGTGTTGTTGTGGTGAATGTAGAGAGGAGAGAAGGCCCTAAATCTTGCGGCGAGTGTAGCGGATAAACCGACCGTTGGAATCGAGATCCGTCAGTGGCAGGTAAGAGGCCTAACCTTACTCTTTCAATTTGATGGATTGAAAGTTCAGTTTAGGGCCCAAAATCTCAGTAACAGACCCTCCTTCATCTCTACGGCCGGGTCACACTTTTTGGGCCAAAAAGTGTGACCTGGGAAGCAGGTTTCAGGGCAAAAACTGCGACCTGTCCCAGAATTGGGCAGAAAAGTGCGACCTGGAAGATGAGGGGGTTTTAGTGTTGTTTTATGGCTGAGAGTTGGGTTTTTGTGTTTGGTTATGGTATTCCCTATCTGTATGCTGACAAAGATGATGTTTTTGTGCAGATAT